>JAEIFV010000876.1:0-129892 GCA_018904265.1 Lordiphosa collinella
GTAAAAATTTGATAGACGGCAATTGCAGACGGTTAAATGGAAACCCGGTCAATAAGTCGCGAAATTTGGAAACATATTCATGATAAATTTAGACTATCATTTTTATCCAAAAATAATTACGAGGTGTGTTCAAAAAGTATCGCGAATTTTGTGTTTTTTTTCAAAAATTATTTATTTATTCATGAATATCTATTTTGTCCCCTTCAAAGTAATCCTCATGAGATATTATACACTTGTGCAAACGGTTTTTCCAATCTTCGAAGCACTTCAAAAAAATCATTTTTTTTTATCTTGTTCAGCCCTCCTTCGATGCCGTCTTTATCTCGTCAAGCGTTGCGTAACGTCGTCCTTTCATGGGCCTCTTCAGTTAAGGGAACAAGAAAAAGTCACAGGGGGCCAGATCTGGGGAATACGGTGGCTGCGGCATCATTAGTGTGTTGTTTTTGGCCACAAAGTCGCGCACAAGCAACGATGTGTGAACAGGGGCGTTATCGTGGTGCAAAAGCCAATTTTTGTTCTTCCACAAATCCGGGCGTTTCTGGCGGATTGCTTCGCGCCAATTGCGCATAACTTGCAGGTAATATTCCTTATTGACCGTTCTTCCCTGTGGCAAGACCTCATGATGCACCACGCCCCTGCAATAGAAGAAAACTGTCAGCAAAACTTTCACATTCGACCGAACTTGGCGCGCTTTTTTCGGTCTTGGTTCGTGCGGCAGCTTCCATTGAGATGATTGAGCTTTGGTTTCCACGTCATAGCCATAAACCCACGATTCGTCACCAGTTATGACCCTCTGGAGCAAATTTGGGTCGTCGCGGACAGAGTTTAACATCTCATTAGCAATGTTCATGTGATGCTGTTTTTGGTCGCAATTGAGCAATTTTGGTACGAATTTCGCGGCGACCCGTCTAATGCCCAAATCATTGATAAAAATCGAATGGCACGAGCCAATCGATATGTTTAGGTCCGCAGCAACTTCTCTAACGGTGATTCGACGATTGGCCAATACCATTTTCTCCACTTCATTAATTTTTTCGTCTGTTGTTGAAGTGCTCGGGCGTCCGGCACCTCTTCGTCGTTCACATCTTCTCGGCCTTCTGAGAACATTTTGTACCACCGATAAACGTTGCTTCGGTCCAAGGTAGCTTCTCCGTATGCCACAGTCAACATTCGGAATGCATCCGCGCACTTAATTTCGTTTTTCACACAAAATTTGATACAGGTTCTTTGATCCATTTTTTTGAATAGGTAAAAATCGAAAACGATCCAAAACACGCGAGGCAAAGCAGCTGTCAACAATTAAGTGAACATTCAAAATGGCCGAGCTTGTCGGCATAAGTGAGAGACATGAGTACAAACATAACGCCACAAAAAATCGAAATTCGAATATACGTAACCCGCGAAAATTCAAAATTCGCGATACTTTTTGAACACACCTCGTACACTGACATGCAGCCTGCACTAGATTAAATATAATCGCTCTCTTATGAATCATAAGAACCCGGGCGACACCGGGTATTCAGCTAGTTTTAAATAAATTTTAGTATCAAGTATCTAGAAGCAACAGTTTAAGTGGAGGTTTGAGTGTCCATCAACAATTTTCTATCTCAAATTCAGAAGTCCGTCGCGCTTATTGTTCTTGATGTTAAAAACCGTCGGCAATTGATTTGATTTCACTTTGAACTACATCTTACCCTTTTTCTGGTCAATTTTGATACTTCTGAAAGCAGAATAATTGAACTGTCATCAAGTGTTTGTTGGTGCTTCTGGATTTTTCTACATGCCACTTGAAACTTGAAACTATGTCAATGTCAAAGCTGAAAAGTTGGAGAATCTTTCTTTATTCTAATTACTTTTTTTTTAATTCCTGCTCTCGAATTGTTGTGGCTTGAGTGTGTTGGTATCGTAAGCTGTAAAGTTTCTGAAAATAATATCTCGCCTTCAGTTAATAAAAAACGCTCAGTGCTTATTTTTTTCACATTTCTTTTATTTTTATATTTATTGACTTTTTGTTTGACAAAAAATTGATACAATTTCTTAGCAAACTCTTTTACTCATTCGTTTCTTTTGGGCAGTAGGCATACACTTCTTAAGAACTAAGACAAATTGTTTTGAGATTTTTTTTTTTTTTTAGAAAAGAACTTACAAACTATGACATATTGAATTAATTTTTTGTTTAAATTAAAAATTATTGCTAGTACAAAAATTTTGCATACAAAATGTTGTTCTTCGTGTTTGTTGCTGTTGTTTTTTTTTTTTTTCTTGTGTAGAAACAAAACCATTATCACAATCGCTTTGATGAGTAAACTATGTAAAAGAAAAGTATGTACGAGTAGAATTTCCTGGCAGTTGAAAGAAAATGTGAAAGTGTGGTTGTGGTTTGCCGTCGGTTGGTTGAGTCATGACTGGGCTGGTTTTTCCTTTGTACTTGATTTGACTGGACTATTAGTGTTTAGTAAGTATTGTTAGTTTCATAGTGGGTGTGTTTACTCCTGGGGGAGGGCTCATTGTGAGGGCTTGCGCCATTTGCCGCATTTGCGTCCCGAGCGCGGCAGGCGGCAGTGAGTGGCCGTGGTGTCCACAAATTGCCGTAGGGTCTCCAAAACGATGGTGGCCAGGAAACGCCACTGGGACTCACGTAGGCGTAAAATTTGCTGCTCCTGTTGCTGGGCCTTGCGCAGCAGCGTGGCCTGGTCGGGTATGTAAAAGGCCACAGCCATTGTTGTTGTTATTGGCAGATGATTTATTTATTTAAACTGGTTCTTTGTCTTGTCGAATCAATTGCACAATTGCTTGCAATCTGTAGAAGATGACTCAAAATTGAAGACTTTCTCTTTTGCGCAGATTCTTCACGTTGATGAATATGTAAAAATATTAACTAAGTTTCGTTCTTTGTTGTTGTTTTTATGCACGTCACACAAAATACGCTGCGAGTTTGTTCACTTTGTTCTCGTATTTTTTTAGAAACTGTTCTCACTTCTACTTCTGTTCTCACTCTGGACACGTCCGTACGCTTCGTTGGTTTGCCTTAAACTGAATGCCCTGAGCACAGCTGCTCTGCTTTTATACCAGGCCCTCTCTTTGACCAGCTCGGTGGTTGGATTTTGTATAATATTCTGCTCTCATTTCACTCTGTTAAGGCTGGTAGGCCTCCATGGCTCTCTTTTGCTCTCGCTTTACCTGAAAGAAATTTTTTTTGTTTTGGTATTTTTGTTGACATCGTCTGATTCGTAAAAAAAATGAAAAAAACACAAAAATTTTACTGTTGCCAGGCCCGCAACGCCTCTGAAGCGTGGGCGGGGCTGAGGCAGCCACCTTGCACGCCTGTTGCCAAGTGTATGAATGTGTGTGTGTGTGTGTGTACTGTTGTTGTCAGGTTGTTGGCAGCCTTTTGTTGTAACTGTATGCGGCGAGAAGTACAGTTAGCATATTAATTGTATTAAATCGTCAAGGCATGACAAACGCTTTCAGCAAGGGATAGCAGGAGGCGGTGGAGGAGCACTCTGAAATATGGGCAAGTGGGCAAAGTTGTTCTTTATATCAAAGTTCTTGCTTCCGACCTGGCCAGCGCCTAGTTATGACAATTTCTCATTAATTATATGCATCATCCAACAATGGGGCTCGTCTCTCAGTTTTTTGTTCACAATTTTATGTGAAATTTTGTTTTATTCCCATTAGAGCGAATCAAGTCGGAAATTGTTGTTCGCATTAATAATTTTTTGCTGGCTATATGATACTGTTTCCCCTTTTTTTGCGAATCGTAGATTTATCCTGGTTGGATTTATTAATTATTGTTTTTGTTTTTGAATAATTTCCTACTTTCTTTGAGTTATGAATATACTTTTATGACAATATGACAACAAATTTAAGTTCCCTGTGGTTGGGCTGTTATCTGGATTTGAGGTTTCGGTTTTCTATTATGTGGGGGTCTTTTCAGTGAGCTCATTTAAATCGATTATGATATACTAGTTCTTAGATCTTTAAGTAAAGTGTAAAGTGAAGAAAATTTGTGTACCAATAATTCATAATCGGGAGTGTTATAGAAATCTCCAGAGATTTACGTATAAACGGTTTCATTTCAAAATCAAAGTGCTTGCCTTTATATGTGAAGTGTCTTCAAAATGCTGGGCTACTAGATTAAACCAAAGTTGAGAGATTTGAAACCGACTGCTCAGGCAAAGTAATTTGATCGGTTTTCCTTCCTAAAATCTGTAGCGAAACTTTCTTTCCAAAAATACTTCCTTTACATATAATCAGCACAACTTCTATCGAAATCTCTAGAGATTTCGCACACCACCTTGTTTATATTCGAAAATTTACTTTTTCAAAGGACACACTTAAGGGAAATCAGCTAAAACACAACTAGGTAGAGTTTTCGAGTGGACATCATGAAGGATCATTTGCCATATGCAGTAAGTTATCGAAATTAATTGAGTTGACATAAGTCTACACATATATATAAAAGTTTAAGCCGCTGAACCGATCTTCACGAATTTTTCACAGTATGTCTCATGTCTGCGAAATGGTAAAAAACCGCGCAAAACTTTGGGGAATGATTCGCCGATTGCCCGGATAAGTTTCCAAGTAAAAGAAATGGGCGGAAAATGGTTCAAAGAAATTTACCTTATGAGTATTTATGAAAGCGCTTAATGCTTATATAACAATGCAGGCGTTGGTAAATGGAAGCTGTAGATTAAATATTGCGAAATTTGAAAATTTTTGATTTTATTTGACGTGTAAATATGAAGTATAAACCAAACGGTCAAAAAATTCACGAAATTTGCAAAATAATCATAAGTTTATAATATCATACAGATGAGCAAATAGAGGAAAATAAAGAAGGGTCAAAAATGTTTATATCGATTTATATCGATTTGCAGCCAGCTTTAGCTTGAATATCTCAAATCATAAGGACCCGGGCAACGCCGGGTATTCAGCTAGTATATAAAAAAAATTATTTCTTTAGTTCAAATCCTTGTTTATGACATGCAGTTCGTTGGAAAAACTTTAAAACTGTCTCCCTTATTGTCATTACCCGCCATACCCCCTTAGTAAACCATCATTTTTTCAAAGCATGAACGAAACGCAGTTTCTTGTATAGTTCGTTTCAAACCTTTTGAACAGGCAGACAGTTTGTGAGACAGTTAAAGAGCTTGCAGCTAATCTTGTAATATATGATTGTAGATATCGATACACTCGCGGTCTTAATAGTAGCATATAGCTGAACTGAAATTATTTAATTGATTCTTAGTCAATATCAAAAGACTTTTTATACTCATACATACATTCGAGAAAACTCCCAATAAAGCTTTAGACCTTCACAGGCTAATTAACTCGTGCTTCCATCTAAACCTGTCATTCAGTGGGTGTCCCTAGAGATTTCCCTAGAGAAATCCCTAGAGATTTTCGTATAATCGATTCGATTTGAAACTTAACTGAGAGAACTTTAACTATTTGTAAAGTGACAAGAATAATGCCGGATACTAGATTATGTAGTTGAAAAAATGAACGCATTAAAAATCTACTCAAATTCAGTCTGGTAACCGAGTATTTTGAAGACACTTCACATATATAAACTAGCAGATTTAATTAGAAATGAAACTGTTTATACGAATATCACTACAGATTTCTAGGACGCCCGAGCCTTCTAGTTGGTCTACACACACAGATCCCAAAAGGCCAAGGCCGAGAGCCTCTCAATCTCTTGGGTTGGGTGCTTCTAATTTTTGCACAAGAGAAAGGGTTTTTTCATGGCTAGTTACTTTAAAGCTGGCGCCAACAGCTAGTGAAGGAGACCGGGTGTGAAAGTTTTCCAAAGAAAAAACTTCCCATTAGATGTCCCGAGGGCAGGATCGAACCCACTACCTATTGCACAGCGGGCGCACTCACTAGCCGCTGAGCCCCTCCCGGAAACATTGATAGTTGTTTTAAATGTGAATAGCTCTACAAATTCAAAGGCGAAACATGACGAAATGCAGGCCTACTAGATTATGCCTCATGTGTCGAACAGTGTGCTGACATAGAAAAAGATGCGAAATGGTCACACAAGCGAATGTCAAGGAAATTTAAAGGGAAATTTTCTATGTGGACCTTGGTTTTTTTATGTGTGCAAAATTTGTTGGGCAGACTTCGCCAATCACTTGTATGACCGTCACGCATCTTGTTGTTCAATGTCTTTGATTTTACCGATCAAAAGCATTATAAAGCCTGTCTGGATGCATTTCTCGCAGCTATGGGGAACGATACTGCACATCCTTTAAAGATCACAATGAAGAATGAAATTCTTAGATTCCCTATGGTCGAAACTGAAAACAGTTTACTGTTACTTCTTAAAACTAACTTGTACTGTAGAGAATATTCATATAAATTGTACAATATTATTTGGGTTTAGGGTGTGTTTAAAATGTTGTGATTGTCTTATAGTAAGGATTTTAACATAAGACAAATTTAGCAGGTAAGTGTTTTAGGTTTGTCTAGGCGGTAATTCTCTGTACAGTGTAAGTTTTGTTTTCAGTCTTAAAATTTTTAATAAGTGAAAAGATTATGGGAGCATCTTCGCTAGATCTTCTATTGGCAAGGTCTGTTGGGTGGACCCTTAGAAGCCTTCTCCTTGCCCTGATCACGTTTATTCTCCTTTTGAGGAGACGTCTGGCAAGGTTGTTGGAATGAGAGGCCACCTTGTCTAGGTACCGCGCAGCTCGACTGTTGGACGCCACATTCTTTCTCGATTTCTCGAGTGCGAATAAGCCACTCCGTTCCAGTGATTTGTCTGAGGATTTTGGCCTGAAAGACCCTGATTTTGTTCAGGTGTGTCTTCGCGGCGATGTCATACACCTGGATGCCATACCTCCATATTGGTGCCAGGATGATCTTGTAAATAAGGACCTTGTTCCTAAGCGAGAGTTTATTATTGGCGCTGAGAAGCCAACTCATTCTCTTCGCCTTGCTGTGAAGCTTGCCTGCTACGTCGGCGGCATGCTGCTTGAAGGTTAGCCTCTTGTCCAGGGTCACTCACTGATACTTATGGGCCGTTTTGAGAGGAAACACCTCCCCATGTAGAAAGACTCCGGGGCAACTGTCTCTTCTGAGTCTGTGCGTGACACTAACACAGTTCTCAGGGTTGATAGATATATTCCAGCGACAGGTCCAGTTCTCAAACCTCTTGAGGTATTCTTGCAACGCGTCTGTTGCCAAATAGACGAATCTGTCACGTGCCATGATCGCCGTGTCATCGGCAAAGGTTGCTATCAGGAGGTCCTGCTGTTCCTCTATGGGTATGTTCAGAGCAGTAGGCATATCTGCTGTGAACAGGCTATACAGGGTTGGCCCCAGAACGCTACCTTGAGGTAATCCTGCTCGAATCCTCTTCTTCTGGGATGCAAAGCCATACTGGACAACTCTAAGTGTCCTGTCAGTTAGGAATGATCTGGCCATTAAGAAGAGCTGAGGATTGAGCGTTCCCTTGAGTTTGGCTAGTAAGCCGTCATGCTAGACGCGGTCAAATGCCTGTTGGATATCCAAGTACGCTGCCACAACGTACTCACTGATATGTGCTCTGTCGCAGTAGAATCAAAAATCCAGAAATTTATTCCTATTCACATTTAATTCCGGCGGCAACTTATTATACCCTTGCAGAAGCATCTCAGTCAGTTTGAAAGCTACCTTCACCAAATTTTGACCGAAGTCTTTTGGTACAAATACGCTGCACATTTGTCGGAACCGGCCGGATCGGATGACTATAGCATATAGCTGTCATAGGAACGATCGGTCGAAAAACAAATTTTAATGAGAAAAACTTTTTTTTTATGGGAACGCGTCCAAACTTCGTATTTCTTAGTTTGCAGTAAGTTTGGTCGAAATCGGACATCTATATAGTATAGCTGACATAGAAAAGAAGAGTCTGAAAAGTAGGCTTAGTTAGAAAAACTTTTTTTTGAAATTGTTGAGAGTTAATGTTAAATGTTCTTATCCGATGTCCCAAAATACTCATAAACCTAGTTAAGTCCTTACTTGTTACTATTAAGACTCCTTTTAGTACTCTAAGTTACAAAGGCTACTATACTTATTCACTATACCGGCGATATAAATACTTATTTTGCATACTTTTACTCAATTCTACAAAGTTTTGTCAAAATCGGATGACTATAGCATATAGCTGCAGTACGAATGATAGGTCGAAAAAGAAGTTCTAGTGAGAAAAACTTGTTTGTTTTAAATAGGATCGCCTCCAATTTTCGTAACTGTTAATTTCTCATGATTTTCCATGATTCCACTAAGTTTGCAGCTACGAAATGGTAGAGAAAGTGCTAGTGGTTAAATATAACATTGAGTGTGCACAAATTGTTTCAGGGTTCTAAAAAAAAAACGACATATTGCAATAAATCGGACCATATAGTAGCTTTCTGTATATGGTAAGGGCTTATTAATTTCCTCCAAAAAACTTAGTGAAGAGTAAACCACAAACAGTTTCCCAGAAGTTTGAAACGCATAGAAGGAATCATCTTTGTCCGTCTGACTGTTTCTCTGAAATTTTTCATAGGACCTTCTTTTAACTGCACTCTGCTAATATGTCGGGACAGTCCGGATCAGATGACAATTTCTTGTAGCTGCCATAGGAACGATCGGATTTGAGTGTTTCAAAACTTCGGTATAGGCGAAGATTGCTTTGCTTTCTCGGTTGTTTTCATTTCAAGAAATCTGTCATTGGGAGTGCTTCAATGGTCTTGAAAGTAACAAAATATGGTGCGATTATGCCATCCCATATGCGAAAATCGACTAACGGATGGGGAATGGTTCGTATACGTGGGAAATATGGAAAACCGATCCCTTCAGACCGAGCCGATCCGGATTCTTATGATGCCCGAACCGAACCAGAAGCCCGCTAAACCACTTGGCAGCCCTCGACAGCCAATCGAAAGCTCTGAACTTTTACTTCACCCGCTACATTCAGTATCATCTTTACCCTCGCTAATTTGAGAAAATCAAACACTCGATCGGTTCTAGGAACGCTCCAAAAGATAACTCGTTTGCATTATGAATAGAAATAGGTCTCAAGCTTCACTTTGATATTTGAAACTTTAAAAGCAACAAGTTGACGAAAAAAGAAATGAATTTATGAGCGCATTTTTCAATGAAACTTTGATTTCAATGAAACTTTAACTCAAATATAATCAAACGAATTTCTAAATTTTATGAGTAAATAATTTTTGGAATTACTTTGTATTCTTCTTCTAGTTTTGGACCCGAGTGGGACATGGGGCATCATTACTTCAAGGTCTGCAATTATTTTCAGAAATACCTTAAGACACATTTATCTTATAATCACATCAGTGCATTGAAACTATGGGTTACACCAATGAAACAGATCTTTAATCAAATCAAGTGATAATGTCTAGGCTTAAATGGGTTTATCAGCTAGGTTTACCAATCCTAAGGACTTGAAAACTATTCATCACACTCTAGTCTTTAGGGGAATTACATCACCTATAGCTTAATCGATTGATTTTTCTAACCTGCCCCAATCAAACAACTTTTCATCATCATCATCTTGGCACTTTCCGGGTCAACTTCTTAACTCCACCCACAATGTCGTCATTTGTAGCTCTACACACACACACACAATCGAATTTGACTACTTTGTCTGACTGCGTTGTGCGTCTCAAGTGTTTCCACTGTGAGTGTGCTACAGCATTACACAGCTCCCACTTAGGGGTGGTTCGGGCAGAGCTCGTCTACTATGTCCGCGTCCACGTCTAGGTCTATTGTTACAAGAACTACTTGCTGTCTGCTGTCTGTGCCGTTCTCTCCCGTGTTGGCCGTGGCTTAAGCATTTTCCCACTCAGTCGCACCATAGTTTTTTTTTCCTTCTTTCGTCTGCTTTCCGGGTTCGCCGCGTGCTGTGTCGGCAACATAAATCCAAAAGGCGGGGCTTATTTCCTAACAACATTTTATACTCCAGCAAAATATTTTCTCTTTCGCTTTAGCCCACGCTGGGATTGGAGTTGCTTGTTTCTTATTTCGGTATGTTTTTTTTTTGGGCTACTTTACTTTTTGTATTTGTGGGGCGGAGCTATGCGTTTTGAACCTTTTTGGGCTACCTTTTTTGTGGCTGACATGAATCATCGCTGCTGGGTGGAGTCTGATTTTGGGCCAAATATGGTTGGCTAACTCCGAAATTGAGTACCGTCGGTAATTTGGCTCATAATTACCCTCTTGTCCTATTCTTTTTAAAGATATTTCCTGTGATAAGCCAACTAATTTCTAAATTGCCCAATGAAGCATAAACAATGATTGGAATCTTTCCAATCCCTTGTTTTCTTAAAGGATTACATGACATTTCTTTTTTGTTTATGGCTCTTCTTATGCGGGTAATTATTACATATTTTTATTCAAATTATAAAGATGCGATGACTAAAACGTGTGTCAACACATTTTGGGGTTGATTTCACAGAATCCCCTTTTAGCATGTATCAATTTGCATAGCTAATTGCATGGAAACACCAATCCTTTAGTTTTTTTCTTGGTTTATTGAATTTGTCAAATTAGCTTTTGATTGAGTTTTTAATCTGCATGTTAAATGACCCACATGGCGTTTGGTAAAGTTCCCTGAGAAGTGTGTCAAACGAGTGGCATACGGAAGTCTGCGTATGAGACACAAAATTAACCAGCATTAAATGTCTGATTGTAACTTTTCCCTTTTTTGTATTTACCAACGAAAATGTAACAATATTTCATCAGAATGTCTGACGTGTCTTTGTCTTTTGCATTGACGTCGTGTGGTCCGCAGGCCTGCCTCAAAATTTTTAAACTTTTTGTACACAAACAAACAAAGGCATGGCGTGTGTAGCCCCCCGCAAATGCTAATGAGTAATGCCAACAACTTGACAACTTGCGCAATACCCAAATCTGAAGAGATCTGATCTGATTGCTTACTCTCTCTCTGTCTCTGAGGTATGCTGAGTGACAAGAGAAAGGTAGTCATAACATCTGTTCGGTCCGAAGCTGGTGACATGAACTAAAGATCACCTAAAAACAGTTCTGTTTTTAATCAGATTATTTATGTTTTTGCATTCTTGTGTACACTTTTATTTGACTTAATTCAAGAACTTTTTATTGATAAAATATCGCTTTTGCTAGTGTGATATTGGGTTTCAACAGTACTTGGCAGTGTCCATTTGGGCTTACCGATAATGTATAAGTGTTTTAATGTAGGTAATTAGTGAGAAAGTGTAAGAATTTGATGTAAATGGTGACCTGCTAGAGTCGCCGTGACTTCAGGTCCTTGGGTAAGACTCTCTTTAACCTTCTCCTTTGACGTACACCTTGGATTCTCCGTCTTCTAAACAAGTTATTAGCCAGTTTGTTGGGGTGGTGAGATAGCCTGTCAAGGGAACACCAAGGTCTTTTCAAAATCCCTGGTTCTCAGGTACCATTCAGCTCCCGTAATGCGTCTAAGGATTTTCGCCTGGACCACTCTAATCTTTCTCAGGTGAGACTTCGCCGCGATTCCATAAATTTGTAGGCCATATCTCCATACCGGAGCCAGAATAGATTAGGACTTTGTTCCTGAGTGACAGCTTGTTGTTGGAGTTCAGGAGCCACCCCGGCCGGTTGGCAGCCACTGCCTGAGCAGTCAGTCTTCTATCCAGTGTCACCCCAAGGTATTTATGGGCTTCTCTGAGCTCCATATGCTGACCGTGCAAGAATACTCCCGGGCAGATGTCACGACGGGTGGAATAAGTCACCGAAGCACACTTGTCCGTGTTTATGGCAATGTTTCATCTAGCGGCCCAGTTGCTAAACCTATTCAAGTACTTTTGAAGGGCATCTGTGGCTGAGTATAAGCACTCAGAACAAAACGATCAGACCTGGCCAGCCCCTAGCACCGAATGTTTGCCGAAGCCATGCATCACTGAGGGTCCAGAGAGAGAGAGTCACATTTTTCTGTCCTCTTCATTTGGCCGGCCCTGTTGTATATCGATCGGGATAGAATTCATACCGTTTCGTACCTATAATTTCAAGTATTCAATTTCAAGTTTCTTCCTAAAAGTACTCAATTTAAGTACGAAAAATTCTGATATCGAAAAACCACAATTAATATTATTGGGAACAATTATTCTTGAATCCAGAAAACGTTGTACTTAAAGTAAGCCGAAAAATAATAAAAAAGTGTCTTCTTAAATCAAATACAGAATATATTGGATTGAGTTCAAAATAGACTTAACATGCAAGCTCCCAAAAATGTGCGCAACGGAATATGGGCATTTCCACAGAAAGGTCCACCGAGACCAAAATATTAAAAGTACTAAAAAACACTTTTTTCGTTCATATTTTTATCGGGATACAATTAAATTAAACTAGTTTAATCCAATCTTAAACTTACTCATATTCCATTTCGAGATTTTCAAATGCAAAGTCGAGCAATAACCATGTTTCTTATTTTTATCATTCTTTTGCAGGTTTTTTTCCTAAAAAAGTACCTATAGATTTCATTAAGTTTTGCTCTCTAAAGTCTTTTAGGGTACAAAAGTTAACAAAGATTGCATAAGAAACCATAACAAACTATGTGAGTGCAGTTAACAGTAAGTTTTTTCTTTGCATTATCAAAGAAACCACAAAAGTAATCATAGAGAAAAATTTGTCACATAACGTTTCGTATCATAATGAGTCAAATATAAAAAACACCAACATTTATTTTTCAACGAATCAGCTCTAAATATGTAGTAACATGGTTGCAGATCGAATTAAAATAAGTTGTATTAAGAAACTCGAACGGGTTTCGCAGATTTTTGAATTTATATGAAAGACAAAAAAAAAGCACTCCATATTCTGTTACATTACGTATTCCTTTTTGTCTGCCAGTATCTTGGGACCTTCTCTTTCTACAACTCCCAGAGAATACATTAAAAATAGTGCTACTAAAATGCTATTAAAAACCCAATATGGACAAATTTATTTTAAAATTTTTCTTTGTTTTTTGTTATGATGAAGGTAACAAAATTCGTACGACTGTCGCGTGCGTGCTGTGAAAATGCCCAAATCTGTTCGTAAATTTCCCAATCCAACACTTATCTTGTGAGTGATGACATCTTGGTCTTAGCTTCATTCATGGTCCTTAGATATGTGCAGCCTTATTTGGTTCAATACAAAGACTTTATATAAAGAACCAATTGGGAATAGACTTAACATTTTATGGTCTTAAACCGAGAACATTTTGTACTTCCTTGATTCTTAATTGGTTTCAAGAATATTTTATGGTTGACTTGATGAATGTATTTGACTTCAAGAATTACTATTTTTTACGTATTTTGAGAGTAAGTCGGGCTTAACTTAAGACTTTTACAACCTAAAAGTATCAAAAGTTATTTAAAATAGTTCGAAATGTGCATATCATATTCCGAAAAAGTCTTAAATCAAGTATTTCGGGATTAAAATACTTCTTCTTGAAATAAGAACTTTGTACTTTAATCAAGCAGTTTCGTACTTACCGTACTATTGACACCGTTTGAACTTAATTCAAGCCCAAAGCTCTTGACTTTTTTTCTGAGTGTACTTTTTATACCCTTGCAGAGGATATTATAAAATTGTGCGGATGTTTGTAACGCATTGAAGGAAGCATCTCCGACCACATAGAGTATATATATTCTTGATCAGCATGACAAGCTGAGTTGATTTAGCCCTGTCCGTCTGTCCGTCCGTCCGTCTGTCCGTCTGTCTGTTTCTATGCTATCTCCTCCGTCAGTTTTGAAGCTATCCTCACCAAACTTTGCACGAAGTCTTCTGGTACATATACGCTGCACATTTGTCGGAACCGGCCGGATCGGATGATTATAGCATATAGCTGCCATAGGAACGATCGGTCAAAAAACAAGTTCTATTGAGAAAAACTTTTTTGTTTTTAATGGAAACGCCTCCAAAGTACGTATTTCTTAGTTTACTATCCTTTCCCATGATTTCACTAAGTTTGGTCGAAATCGGATGACTATAGCATATAGCTGCCATAGGAACGATCGGTCGAAAAACTAGTTCTAGTGAAAAAAATTTTTTTGTTCTTAATGAAAACGTCCTTATCATTTGCATACTCTTATTTTATATACTCTAACACAGTTCTACAAAGTTGGGTCGAAATCGGATGGCTATAGCATATAGCTCTCATAGGAACGATCGGTCGAAAAACTAGTTCGAGTGAGGAAAACTTTTTTGTTTTTAATGAAAAGTCCTTTTTATTGACATATTCTTATTTTATATACTTAAACACATATCTACAAAGTTTTATCAAAATCGGATGACTATAGCATATAGCTGCAGTATGAATGATCGGTCGAAAACGAAGATCTAGGGAGAAAAACTTTTTTGTTTTAAATGGGATCGCCTCCGAATTTCGTAATTGACAGTGTATTATGCTTTTCCAAGATTTCACCAAGTTTGGTCGAAATCAGACATCTATATAGTATAGATCCCATAGAAAAGTAAGGTCCAAAAAGAAGTTTTAGTTAGAAAAACTTTTTTGTTTTCAATGGAAGCTGCAAGGGTATACAAAACTTTGGCCGAGCCGAAGTTAACTTTCCCCTATTTTTGATTTTAAGCTTTTATTGCTCGTATAAGAAAATTCTATTATTATTCTAATTAGTCGTATGCAAGCCTAGTTTCTATCTATATCAGTGGTGCCCGAACTCACACAATCAACCTTTGCGCCTGTGTACGTAGCAGAGAAACACGAAGTAAATTTCACAATAACAAGCAACAAGCAAAACGAACAAATGCCTCGTGAGAGTACAAAAAGCCGAGAGCCCGCGTCTTCAGAGAGCAAACCGCCGCGCGGGCTGTTTATAGAACACACGTATTCTCTTTCTCTCTCTATGCGTGTGTCTGCTGCGACGCCGGCAGAATTATGAGTTCATATCCCATAGGATAGGCTTTTAGCATTTTGGGCACCACAGATCTGTATATATAAAAATCTCGTGACACGGATTGATCGATTCTATTGATTTTTTTTGTATATATTTGGCAGGTGTAAAATTGGTTTAAAACTATATTTCGTAACGCTTGGTGATTTGGGTGTCCCTCTGCAGAACATTGTTCGGAATTTACGACGCAGCAGGCTGCTCATCAGTGTCACTTTGTGTTTTATTATTGTGAAACAAAAAACATTATCGGAATATGGTTTTTCATCAATCGTTTCAACTTGGCCTATTTGTGTGTGTTACAGTAAACAATGCCAGCAACACGTAGCGGTGGCTATTTGCGCCGTCAAATGAATGCCGCAACACACAAGCGAAATGTTAGGGTAGCAAGAACAGATCATCAATTACATGAAATAAATAAAATTACGCGTTATTCTCAATCACAAGAGGCACGAGCTTTCGGAAGTCAACAACAACAATTGGTACAGAGACAAGCGCGCCTGACAGATTTTACTTTTCCCCTTTGCATTCCTAGAAGCTGCAACGTGCCAACGGCTGACTGGAAGGTGTTGCAGGTCTTCCCGAAGATGCAATCATCCCGAGCAAAATGAGACCATGGATTTGTTGTACACAAGCTTCTAAAAAATGGTCTGGGCACAGAGGAGAAGATTGAGAACACCAACGCTTACACTGACGAGCAAAATTGTAACACGAGTTCAATATTCTCACTTTAACGGTCTGTATTTTCTCTTCTACTTTATGCATTCTTAAAATGTTAGTCTTGTTTTGTTAGTGCAATATTTGGCTCTCTTATCTGAAAATTTGAAGTCATTTGATAAACTGGAAGAAATATACAAAAAAAAAAAATTTTAAAAAAGTCAAGTGTTTCAGTTTTGCACTGTGGTTATTTTTAAACAAATATTTTTATTAACAAATTTTTAATAATGGGTCCACAGCCCTTTTGTTTTCTTTTGTTTCTCTATGCGATTTGGCATACTTTGGGTGTAGCGTCGCACCATTTCAGGAGGAATAGCGTACCAGACGTCCTTGGTCCTCTCCCACAGCTCCACCATTCCACTTGGAGGGACCGCATATTTCGCAAGCTGCGATTTGACATGGCTCCATAGATTTTCAATTGGGTTCATGTCTGGAGATTGCGGTGGCCACTTCATGGACTGGAATTTTTGCTTGAACATCCAATTTTTCACCAAATGTGAAAGTCCCATATTTTCTATGACTCCTCCTAGATTCTGTTGCAGAATGCTCAGATATTGTTCCTTACGCATTATTCCTTCAATCAATACCAAGGGCAAGCAATCAAGCACCATGAAGTGGCCACCGCAATATCCGTAAAAACTGTAGCTGATTGGGATGCAGTAAGTCACTAATAAAAAGTTTAGACAATTGCAAAATAATTTCTTTTTCAAGGTAATATGATCAAATGAAACAAGAATCAATCGACGGACGATCCTGGTATTGGACTAGAGATCCCACAATTCAATCCCAAAGTACAGAGCGGCAAACCGTCAAGCACGGTCGCGGATCAATTATGGTTTGGGGGTGTAGATATAAAAATGGAGTTGGACCCGTGGTATTAATCGAAGGAATAATGCGAAAGGAACAATATCTGAGCATTCTGCAACAGAATCTAGGAGGAGTCATAGACAATATGGGATTTTGACATTCACAATATTGAACTCGTGTTACAGTTTTGCACGTCAGTGTATAACAAGGACTATGTTTGAAAGCGCTTTTTGGTAAATATCGGACTCTGAAGTGGTCTGCGCCGGCTTATCTCTCTGAAATTGTTATCACACGACGTTGTTGCACGTTATGATATTCTTGTGTTAAATGAGACGTTAATCTTCTCGGTTATCTCTAGTGTTGAATAGCAGCAGCAATCATTAAAAATTGCCTGAATTTGATTGACATCCACCTCCAATGGACGGCCAAATTTACGGAACAGATTTTCGCAAATTAACGCTGACATTGTTCTATTTCGGCATCGATTCTGTAGACCTCTCATACTATCTATTTTAAGATATATTGTAAAAGTGCTCACAAATGCTTTCCAAACGATACCTACATGTGCAGCCCCAAAGCACAAGCCGTCATCTTTCTTACCTGCCAATTTAGTATCTTGTACATTTCGGTTTTCCTTTTAAATTTCAATTCGATAATCTGCCGCCTTCTCATACCCCAATTTCTGTCTCAGTTTGGCTCCCTCTTTCTCCTCATTGACTGCCCCATCTCATTCATTCCCCATATTTTTATTTGTCGGTTTTGCTTCGTTTCGTTAATTTGTGTTAATTTTTTATGATCTCAACTGGTGGCCAGACATGTTCCTCTGTCTGCCTGAAATATTTAATTTTTTTTTATTTGATTTCCATTTAGAAAGCCCAGAAAACAAAGACAATTGCCAAGTGATCCGTTTGCTGCTGCACAGACGCACACACACACACACTCGCCCATCTCGGGTATGGGTCATTAACTCTCACTCTATGGATTCCCTACGTGAAGTCATTTTGTAACGCCTGTCATTGAGCGCTGCTTAGGCAGACGATTGCTGATGTTGATCGTTGCGGAAGCTTCACGGCAACGTTTCCCAGGCGGTGAGTCATCCAAAGCATGCTTGGCTGGCCTGGAGCAGGGGGCAGCCTCGAAACGAGACCCATTTAATGTTGTTTAACGAGTGTTTGTGGCTGTGTGGTTCTCCATTTGGGGCTTTGATCGTCGTCTCGGCATGTGCATAAAAAACACCGTCTAGATTCGGCTGCGGACACACACACACACACACTCAACGCAAAAAAAACCGATACAAACCCACAACGAAAAATGATATGCCGATAAGATTGCTTTACGATCCACTTGGACCTTTCTTTGGCCCTTTGTTTAATTTATTTGATTGTTCTTTTTGTTTGCCTACCGAAGATGTCCGTCTGTCTGTGTCTTGTACAAACATGTCAGATGTGTTTTTTTTTTATTTGAGTAATTTTCGCCCCCTTTTCCCTATAGATTTTATGAATAGATAACAGATTTTCGGTATTTTTTTAACCCAAGGTAAGGTGCTGCTTGCAACGACGTGTCCCTCTCGCTTTGGGGTTCTAGTTCTTGTGATTGTTTGCTCTTTATGTCATTATTTGTCTATGGTCTTAGTTGCACTAATATTTTCTTCATGGGCAGTAGTCAAGTACGACTTGGTGTTCGTGTTTGGAGTGAGGAGTTTTCAGACCCGACTCTATGACTCATGCTGCGATTGCATGGAGAACCTGCCTGCCTGGCGGGTGTGTAAATGTGCGGCAATTAGTGTTATAAGTAGGTGCATGGTGAATTATGTATTTTATGGGCGATGGGTTTGTAATTATTTCTTCACGTGCAGATTTATGCCTTGGCAAAGATTTTTTCGCAATGATGAATGCATTAAAGGGAAGCAGTCACCTTTGAGTGTTACCCATTGAGAGACCAATCCTGCTTTAACTCATTAAGATATCATTGCTAACATTGTTTATTTTTTGAATGATAATTTTTTGATGATATGAAAATATGAAATATTCTTTTCAAGGAATGACTTTCTTGGATTACAGAGCCATCTGAGGTTCTTTCGTTCAGTTAACCATTAGATTTACTGGTCTATAGTGTGCGGTGATGCTTGAAAGGTTTCGAATAATCCTTCGAAGTGTCAGCAATCGCGAAAATATTTTTGCTCTAAACCGATTGTTAATTTTTGATATAGTCGATTGTTTATAATTTCAGAAGTTTTAAGTCGAAGACCATGATTTGCGGCTTGAAACCAGGCTTGGACCAAATTTGGTCGTAAAACTTTTGCGAAAGTGAAAACAGCAGCAGGGCTGTAAAACCGAAGTATAAAAGGATTACAGTATTGGTTATATTACGATTATAGAATAAGGATTCCGGAATGGGTAATGGTTATTTACCTTATTTCGTTTGGGTTCGGTATAAGTATAAATTATAAGCAAATTAATGTGAGCCATTCCGCAGACATTCCGCAGAGCCCAATTTGGATTCTGACTTATTAAGCCATGCTCCCATTTTCGCATTCGCAAGAATTTTGCGATTTGAAAAGCAAATTTGTTCGAAAAACCGGTTTCAAATCGCAAAACTTTTGGCAAATGCGAAAATGGGAGGGTTGCTGATTCTGTAAAACAAGCTACTTGGCAACCCACAAATTCTCGAAATATCAATAAATAAATTTTTTTCAAAATGATATGAAAAAACCCCCCAAGCATTTTTTCCAAAAACTAATGATGAGCAAAGTTATATGCATTTTTTAACTAAAATACAAAATTTATGGTACAACAAAATTTTTATTCTTGGCGAAGTTATGTTCAAAAAACAAAACTATGCTCACAACACACCTTCTTCCCCTACTCAGAGGTTTTTTGGTTCTCCGTTTTCATTTCTAGCGATATTATTCCAGCCGAAAATTTCAAAAAACCTGAGCGTAAGTTATATTCCGCCCTGCCCGACTTCGATACACCCGTTACTCAGTTCAAGAATGCATGGTTGAGCCAAAATATGGAAATGCCAAAAAGTATGCAACGACTTTTATACTTTGTACCAAAGGTACACAGAGTATATTTAGTTTGTGCAAAAGTATGTAACAGCCGGCAGAAAGCATCTCCGAACCCATAAAGTATATTTGTTCTTGATCAGCAACAACAGCCGAGTCGATTTAGCCAAATCCGTCCGTCCGTATGAACAAACAGATCTCAGAGATGGTAAGAGATAGAGGTTTTGACATGTATGGGACTTAGACTTCTTATACTTGCAGGCAAGACAACTTTATTTTCAGTTTTTGCCACGCCCCCTTCCGCCCCCAAAAATTGGAAAAACCCCTTTGGCGGATCGATAAATAATTCTGATTACTAAATATGTCCAGAAGGAACGAGCCTTCTATCCGTGGCGTGCTTTTCAATTGCGAAGAAGCGTGGTGAAAATAAACTTGATTTGCCTGCTATTTTTTTTTTAAGCATACGTCTTGTTAAGATGACAACAGCCCCAAGGGGCCAAAGCAGCCTCTCTCAATCTCTTGGCTCGCCTGTGCGTCGCTTCTAATTTTAGCACAAGAGCACAGGGCACCTACAGTTTAACGCCGACTCGCGTAACGTGCGCAGTCTTCTTGAAGAGGCTTTCGCTGCTCTCAATTACAATGCAATGTCTTGGGCCTCTGGTTTATACCAACAGACAAGAGGGGCGGACAACGGCTGGCTAGATCACTCGGTGTTTTATTCAAATATAAAAAAGCTTTTACATTAGAAATTGTTTAGGCTAGATCTGCGGGAAAAGTACGAACGTCTCAAACGACCACAACATTACTCAGTATGGTCGCCAACATTTGGAAATGCCAAAGCTGAGCCACGCTTTCCACACTCTGTTCCAAAGGTACACAGAGTATATTAAGTTTGTGCAAAAGTATGTAACAGCCAGAAGAAAGCATCTTCGAACCCATAAATTAAATATATTCTTGATCAGCAACAACAGCCCAGTCGATTTAGCCAAGAACGTATGTCCATATGTACAAACAGATCTCAGAGATGAAAAGAGATAGAGGTTTTGACATGTATGGAACTAAAACTTCTTATACTTGCAGGAAAAAAAAGTTTACCTTCAACTCCCGCCCCCACAAATTAAAAAAAAAAAGATTACAGTTATATAAAGGTGATTTTTAAGAGCTATAGGAAAGTTTAAAAAAAAAACCACATAAAATTCAGAAAAATGCATGAAATCTTTATTTGAATCTATAATACGGTCCATATAATTTAATGTTTGAAGATTATTTCATGCAAATGTTGACCGTGACTGCGCCTCAAATGGTCCATCCGCTTAGTCCAATTTTGGCATACTCTTTCCAACATTTCGGCCGGTATCTCACGAATAAATGCTTCAATGTTGTCTTCCAACGCGTCAATTGAAGCGGGCTTGTCTGTATAGACATGAGCTTTAACATAGCCCCACAAAAAATAGTCTAAAGGCGTTAAATCGCACGATCTAGGCGGCCAATTGACCGGTCCCGAACGTGAAATAAAATGTTCACCGAACTCGCCTCTCAATAAGTCCATTGTTGCGCGTGATGTGTGGCATGTGGCACCGTCTTGTTGAAACCACATGCCATGCAAGTCAAGGACTTGCATTTTTGGCAAAAAAAAGTTGGATATCATCTCACAGTACGATTCGAATCATCTTTGAAGAAGTACGGTCCAATGATGCCACCAGCCCATAAGCCGCACCAAACTGTGACTTTTTCTGGATGCATTGGTAGCTACGTAAGCGTGTTGGTGGTTTAATGTCCAACAATGTAAATTTGGTGCGAAATTTAGTCACAATAGCCCGAATAGCCGCTTCAGTGGGTCGATTAAGCTGACCATAAAATGGAAGAAGCGCGCGATGAACTTTCTTAACAGAGCACGCATTTTGATAATAAAATTCAATAATTTGCAAGCGTTGTTCGTTTGTAAGACGATTCATGGTTGAATTATAGACCAAACTGAAGGTGTTTGACAGTGAAACAAAACACGAAACGTGCGTGAGCCGTTTAAACCAGTGTTGCCGAAAAGATAATAGCTAAAAAATCATCCTTTATTTATCAAATTTAACCCCATGTAATAATAAAGAAGCCAAAATAAAGGTTCCAAAAAACAAACAAAAATAAAAAGCATCTAAAAACAATACAATCCAAACGGCAGTTTGAGAAACTTTTGCATGGCTAATTGCTACAAAGCTGGCGCCAACAGCAGTGAGGGGCGACTGGGAATGTAAGTTTATTTAAAGAAAAAACAAATGTAAAACAGGATCGCACCCACGACCTCTTGCACAGCGGTTGAGCCATCTTTATTGTTCTCCAACAAAATGACGAGAAGTGTGCTGAAGGAGAACATATTTGTGCTCAGTGGAAAAAAAAATGAGAATTAGAAGAAAAAAACCGAAATCTAGCGACTATGCAAAGGACATATTCGAGAACAAGAAGTCAGAGCTGCAACGTCCTTTATACTTTAGTTCCAGCCAAATGAATGAGAGGCAGAAAATGTTGCAACTCTGTGAAACTGTTAAAAGAATGTACAGGCTGAGCCGCTGTACTCTACATTTCAGTATGTACATGTTAGATCGAAAATAAGAAAGTCAATTTAAACAAAATAAAAAAAAGAGCTCTTAGTGCTTCGGTGTCTAGAAGCTAAATAAAAAATACAGATTTGCTGCAATCCAACACAATCTCACAACTGTCAAATGGATTGACACCAAAAGTAAGGCCAACTGTGTTTTAAAAAAAAATGTATTATTTTGTACAAAAAAGATAATTAAGAAAGGTATCCAATTTTTCAAACAACACAGTAGGCTGCTCATTTGTATTGAGTTCAAGCAACATTTGAAGCATGCTTATCGAACCCTAGGGTTGTAAAGTTTCCAAAAAACTGGGTTACTTACAATTATGACAGTTGTCGATAAAAATGCTACTGGAAAGTCGAAAGCAGCCTTGTTATGGCACCAAGGACAATTGAGAAGAACGAAGCTCCACAATGATTTACTTTCTTCACTTGCTTCATGTGCTGTAGTGGCTTCCTAGACGGCATTTTTGTTGTATTTTTATACCCTCGCAGAGGGTATTATAAAATTGTCCGGATGTTTGTAACGCATAGAAGGAAGCATCTCCGACCACATTAAATATATATATTCTTGATCAGCATGACTAGCTGAGTTGATTTAGCCTTGTCCGTCCGTCCGTCTGTCTGTTTCTATGCTATCTCCTCCGTCAGTTTTAAAGCTATCCTCACCAAACTTTGCACGAAGTCTTTTGGTACAAATAGGCTGCACATTTGTCGGAACCGGCCGGATCGGGTGACTATAGCATATAGCTGCCATAGGAACGATCGGTCGAAAAACTAGTCTCAGTGAGAAAAACTTTTTTGTTTTAATGGAAACGCCTCCAAAGTACGTATTTCTTAGTTTACTATCCTTTCCCATGTTTTCACTAAGTTTGGTCGAAATCAGATGACTATAGCATATAGCTGCCATAGGAACCAACGTTCGAAAAACTATTTCTAGTGAGAAAAACTTTTTTGTCTTTAATGAAAACGTCCTTATCATTGGCATACACTTATTTTATATTTTTTACACAATTCTACAAACTTTGGTCGAAATCGGATGACTATAGCATATAGCTGCCATAGGAACGATCGGTCGAAATCTAGTTTTAGTGAGAAAAACTTTTTGTTTTCAATTGAAACGCCTCCAAACTTCGTATTTCTTGGTTTATTATGCTTTTCCATGATTTCACCAAGTTTTGGTCGAAATCGGACTTCTATGTAGTATGGATCCCTTAGAAGAGTAAAGTCCAAAAAGTAGTCTTTGTTAGAAAAACTTTTTTGTTTTCGATGGAAGCTGCAAAGGTATACAAAACTTCGGCCGAGCCGAAGTTAACTTTCACCTATTTTTTCTATTTTTTCTTTAAATGTGTACGAACGTCTTGTTCGACATAATGGATATGCCCACTTGCATTTTAGGATCACCATTTCCTAAAATTTAGGAAGAACATTTTTTTTTAAGTGTACAATTTCGAACCTCAAGTAAGACAAAATAAATAAATAAACTTAATAAATAAAAAAAAATTACCAAGAACTAGAAACTTAGCATTCACATAGGACGCAAAATATACAAAATTAGCCTCCATGCAGATATTAAAACAATGTTCGACTTTGGGTTCCTTGACTACGTAACAGTCGATCTTAACGCTTTATATTTATATTTTTTGAATTTCCTTGACTTTAGTTTCCTTGACTGCGTAACAACCGATCTGACGCTATAGTTTCCTGTTGGTTATTGTTGCTTCGGATTTTCGCTAGATTTTTGGTGCACACATTCTTGCATGGGAAAAACTCTTGATAATCTAACTTCCAAATAAAACCATTGCCACTTATTTAAAATTAAAGTATTTTCCATCATTTTTCTCTCAATCAGGAATCCACAATTTTTATGGCCACTTAAACATTTGAAACTCATTCGCCCTTCTTTTTTTGGTTCGATTCATTCACTTAAGTTATGTGTGATATTTTAGTTTTTGCCATTTTATGTGCTTGGCGTCAAAACGCCATGAAATATGCAACACATGGCGCCTCAAATTGTCTTTTATGTGTGTATTGGCCCCCGTCTTTTGCATATTCCCGTACCAGCCAAGTTTTATGTGCCAATGCAAATGGCGCATTAAAAAATTTGCAAATGTCACGTATGCGAACTGCGCTTATCAATCCCCGCTTTCTTATCGTCAGCGCTAGTCGTAAAAGCTGCGGAGCGGCAGCAGTCATAAAACTAAAGGAGCAGAAGCAACGTTTTGAAATCAAAGTAAATAAAAACTGCTTCTACCCATAAAAATAGATAAAGAAGAAATTTGAATAGAACCAGGCTTAATGCCATGACGCCGCTTTGTCTGGGACAGGAAACGCTACGAAATATGTATTTTATAGCTTCTTCGACGTGTGAGCGTGTGTGTGTGTTGTATCATACATAAAAATTCAATTATATAATTTATTGTAATTTAACCCCCACACACGGAAGCAATTATCGTAATTTTTCCAGGCAGTTTTCCATTTATTTATTTTTATTTAAATAATCATAACTTTTAAGTTGAAAATGAAATTAATTTTAACTGCTTGGGTTATTGATGATTCTTTTTGGGGGCCTTCCTTTATTTTAAAATGACCAAAAGGCTTTTTGGTCTATAAATTATTTTTCAAAAGGAAGCGAATTGGTTATAAATTTTAAAAAATATTGAAAGATTGCCGCAAACCGAGATCAATTTCAAGCCATGCAATTTTGCAAGAGAGAAAAACAAAAGATTATTCAGGATATTCTTTGGATGTGCCAGCACGAGCACTTGCTTACAAAATAATACTGTACACAAAAAAAATAACTAATTTAAGTCCTAATTTGGTTTCTTGTGTACTTTGGATCCAAATCAGGCTCAAAAATTATTGTATGGCTATGAATTCATAGTATTTTTTGAGTAAGAAATGTTAAATGGAGGCAAGCGGGTACGAATATAAAGCATAGATTAGAACTGTAATCGAAAAAAGTTTCTCTCATCCCATTACCTACCTTTTTAAGTATATCAAGTTCACAGTCACGAAGCAAATACAATTAAATTAATTTCGTGTTTTTTTTTAAACTATTTAAAACTATTTACGGTTGCGACGACATCAAAACAAATGCAATTATGTCTGAATTAGCGACAACCACAAGAAATGGGAAGAGAAAACCGTTTACTGTCAGGTGCTGTCTCATGCACACGAAATCATTTGTCGAAAACAACAAAATCTACGCTCTCGATTAAGCATGAGGCACACAAAAGAAAACGAAAGATATATTCAAAGTTGCTGCAATTGTACTATTACCGCGTTATTGTCCTGGACAGTTACCAGAGTTGGAGATCAAATGCTGAGAAAAGCATAAAGACGGAGAAGGTGTTGAGCAGTAAATGGGACCACTCATACTCACTTATGTATACACTCAGACAAAAAAAATGAGAGAACCTCATGGTTGGATCAAGAATTTTTGATGTCAGAAGAAGCTTAATAAGAATGAAAATTCTTGATCCAAGAGCGATATTTTTGATCCAAGTATGAATTTTTGATCCCGTTTTTCTTGATCCAAGAGCTTCAATACTTGAACCAAGTACGAAATACTCTTAAATCAAGTAGAAAAATTCTTTTGTTCAAAATCCATTCTTGAGCATAGTGCGTTGTCAAAAAGCGAGAGTGTTCGTTCTTGTATCAAGAGCTCAACAGGTTCAAGAGTAAGATCGTACACTCTTGAATCAAGAGCTCCACAGATTCAAAAGTAAGGGCGCCCATGTTCCCATCAAGCAACAATTTTGAATTAATTCTTGTTTCTGCTAAAAGCTATTTTATTTAAAAATAACTGTGCAGCAAATTTTAACCGGCTCAAGGAATACGCAACACCAAAAAGCGGCAACCGTCTTTGCCTTTCTGTAAAGCAGCAGTGACTCGTTTTCTTAAAACTTGTTGCAAAAATCATAACTTTTGATCTACACCAATACCTCGTTTAACGGCCACCTGGCTTAACGGCATACCTACTTAACGGCCATACTATATTTAGCATAAAGTTTCCCTTTCTTAAAAAAATTCAGGTACTAGCAAGCTTACAAAAATATAGATGCTATGTTTTTATACCCTGTTCCCATTGAAGTTTGTTTCAGATTTGGAAAATTCCTCCCCCTCCCCCCTTTAAGCGCAAAAAACTGTCAGAGCCACAATTTTTAAGATAGACCTACCAAACTTTATAAATATCATGTAAGGCTCAATATCTATCTATTCTGAAAAGATCAACAAGATCGAACAATAAACACCGAAGTTATATACGAATCAATTTTGCTTGTGGTAGAGAGGGGGGTCTTGCATTGTCAGTTATCGCGCGCGGCCGCATGCCATGCTTTTGTGTGTATGTGTGAGTGTGTGTGTATGTAAAGAAAAAACACACGAAATCAAGGGAACAGGGTATTTTGTAGTCGGGGCACTCGACTGCAGCTCCCTTACTTGTTTTTTTACAAAATGTGGACACACTGTTCATTAAGGCGAATTTTAAAAAGCATTATCACCTGTAACTGATCACATGTTTACAAGCAAGCCATGACACATCTTGTGTGGCACATGAAATTGAAAGTTTGTTCGAACAGTTGTTTTTTCAGGCCATCTTCGTTTTTTGCCAGTATTGTGGGGCCTTCAGCAAAAAAGGGGTCGCTATTCTTAATTTTCCATTAATTTAAAAAGTGATTTCATTTATTTGACATTTAAGCAAAAGCACAAACATAATTTTAGTGAAAAACAGCGAAGTTTAAAATTCATCTTAAACAAAACAATGGATGACCGCCAATTAATATCTTTACATAAATTCATTATAGAGAAAAAAAATTCTCGAATTTTTGGTAAGGAAGGACATAGAATAGACAATTACTAAAGTCATTTGTCAAACAACGACAACTAGAAGGAATAGATGAAGAACCAATTAACGCCTGGTGTTGGTTGGCCTATGTCTCCAAGCTTTACAAAAACACTTGTGCTGCTATGTCAAATTAGATAACATGAGTGCAAAAATTGATGGCGACGGAGCAAAACGGGCCCGTAGACATTTTTAATACCATATGAACGGAAAAATTGCAATTGCTAATAGCTTCTACAATTTCCAACTGATTTAGAAAAATGTACACTTGTTTTATTTATTTTATATTAGAGAAAAAAAGAAAAAAAATTTTTAAAAAAATTTGTGTTAGTTAAAATAACTGTGCAATTAACGGGCTTTTCAAATTTTCCATAAAAATGAAACGAAATGTTCGATATCTTTGTAAATAGCATCCACACTACAAGTTTGACAATAAAACAATGTTCGAATGATTGAGAGATAGTTTAATTAGCTTTAATTTGAAATATACAACTTTTTCATTAATTAGTTCAAATTTGAGATATTTGTAATTAAGTAAGAAGATCTCTTTCAAAAATACAAAAATCGACAATATGGGCTTATCTCGAAATCTGTTTTACTTAAAAATTTTTATTCCAGCTCACTCCAGCGCGTGATTTTACATAAGAAATGACATCAAATTGAAGAAGATGAAAATTGCTGTTAACTAGTGTAATTCAACCCAGATTTCTCACGAGATTGCAGATATGGTGCAATGGCATCTCGTTAAGACAAGTAACCCGGAAATCCTTCAGTCTATATGAACTACAACTTGAACCTGAGATATACATCTTATTTGGAGCTCTCAAAGATTGCTCAAAGTCGCAGATTAAGGGAAGCCATCAAATTAAACCACCTTTGTATTCAAAGAACTGGTTCAATTATCTGGCAGTCAGTCAATTTAGAAATTTTTTTTGATATTCCAAGTCTTTTCAGACTACTTCACTCTCTTTTCCTACTTTCTCGGTCATAAATCTCTTCAATATTGTATGTAAATATTCATAGCCAATTCTTTTTCCATATTATTCTCAAAATCCAATTAATTTTAATTATCATCCTCAATTGATGATTGCTTTAAGTCTTTGGGTATTAAAAATTCTCAACGCCTATTTTAACCTATAAATTTTCAGGGTAATTATGTTGCGCCTCCTTCACACACAAACACGCGCTCGGGAATGGAGGCGATAAAAGTCATCGCTAAGTGCCAAGTGTTCGGTGTTCAGTGCTCGATGGTGCTCCCTGGTTGTCCCTTGAGATACTTTGACAATAACTCATAAAGGCATTTTAACTGCCCCGGCATTGGCTAATGACCAGACACACAGTCTGTAGTACATATATCGACTTGGTCGGGGCACAAATTGCGCGCAATTAGTGTGCAATTTTTGAGCGCTAGGTGGCGCACATCTGCGTACGCCACACCCATCCTCCCCCAACCCACTCACATGATTAGTCCTGAGTGTGTTTTTGGCGTTGTAATTGCTTTTTGTAATTTATGCCCGCTTTGCTCTGCCCAGAGAGTTGTCAGCGTTTTGTCTCCATGTGCTCGATCCGTCTGCTCCTGCTGCTGCGACTGCTGCACTTTGGTTCATCATTATGACAGCTGCTTGACGACCGAAAGGGTCTCCGTAGCTAGGATGGGTTTGAGGTTTGCTGATTGGGTGATTTTTCTTACTCGGTTGCGGCTAATTTTTTTTCGCGTGTTATGAATGCGCTTTGTGACATTTGACATGTGTAAGTACCGAATACCATGGAACGCAGCTGATGCCCAACAGGAAGGCTGAAGCAGGAGTGGGTTCTGTTCGTCATGGTGATTAGACCAACAACCAACCAGTGCATGGTTTGAGGTTTTTTTTCCAGACCTAAATTGATTTTAATGGGATCAGAGAAGGACTGGGAGTGAGAATGGGAATAATACCAACCGTGTTATGGCTTTAAAGGTGTAAGTTAGGTTTGTTCATAACCAAAAGTAAAAATTTCTTTACCTTGCATAGATCTTATTTCATAGGAAGGTGATGCTGGAAGGGAGACTTCAGAAAAAAACCCAATGATACTCGTAAAAGATCTCGCTTATGAAAAACTTTTTTGCAAAAAACTCGTTAAAATACCATTTCTAGTTACTTTCATAGCTCTCATAGCTTCATAGGTCTCTCTTCAGCCTCCAATCTAAAACTTAAATGCCCTCGACTTTTCGCCATTAATTGCTATTTAGTGAACTTTCACATTTTCAGTCAACTTAAAAAAACAAAATCCAAACCAAAATCAACTGTAGCAGTACAATTGTCCCACAGCCCCACAAATCAACAAAAACAACTTTCCACAATGCTCCGTTCCCCATTTCAGACCAAAGTTAACATTTTTGTTATAATTATGGCGCCCAACGAGGCGTGAACATATGTCGCCAGACCCAATCCACAAAGAATCCTCCCATCCAACCTCCAAAAAGAAAGTGTCACAGCAGCCGAAGAGATTACAGTACTCAACCGAATAGGAGAAACAGGTTGAATGTCTTAATGGAATATTAGAAACAGACGAACATGTTGACTTGATCAAGAGTGTGAACAATTCCTCCATTAACATTCCAATAATGTTTATTAACAGGGAGGCAAAGCGTTTAAAAAAAGGCACTGTTTTAGTAGATCATACAGTATTTGAACCTTCGGTTTAAGATTAGGAGCTAGCTGAATTACGGGTTTACTTTGGTTCAGTACTTCTCTGGTAATTAAGTTTTCATTTTATGCTACTGATTTTCGTATAAATAGTTTCATTTCGAATTACAACTGCTGGCCTTTACATATGAAGTGTCTCCAAAATGGAAGGCAACTAGATTAGATGACAAAAGTTGAGAGTTTTGAAACCGACTGCTAAGTACCAAGTAGATTAAAAGCGTACGGGTTTTCTTCCCAATAATCTATTCTTGACACTTTACATCTAAACTCCTCCCAGCATAGTGCAAAGTACAATCGATTATATGAAAATCTCTAGAGATTTCTGAGACAAGTCCCATTTATTCCTGTTTCCGTATTCAAATTTCCGACTATTCAAGTGAATATGTAACTTTTCGCACTCTTTTGAAATTGAATTCCTTAAAAAAATTGAATAGACTTACAAACTGAATACCTAGCACTCGCAATTGCTTTGGTTCACGGTTTTTTGGTCATAAAATTAAAACGAACTAATATTTTTCAAAATTAGTGAACGATAGCAGGCTCACGGTCGAGGTTTGATTATAGCTCAATAATCAACCAGAATACTCAACAAAGAATACATATGAACATGAACAGTAGCTGTGTCTGTGTAGACGGCCGTTTCGGCTGCCGCCATGGCAAAGCCTTCGTCAGTACACTTACAGTTGCTGACACACCAACAAGCCATTTGCAAATCCTTTTTAAATAACCCTGGCGGCGAATAAAGAGTTGAGAATTCCAAGTGAACAAATAGAGCGTAATTTCAACTAGCTTTAAGCTCCGTTGTTTAGGCTAACAGAAGGTATATGCATTTTCGTTGAAGGTTGTTCAATGTATCTCTGTTATTTGTGGCCACTATTTTTAATTACTGAAAAATTCGTCTCAGAATGAAATAAACTTGATTAGTAGTAGTTGGTATATTTCCATTTTTTGGCTTGGTAATTTAACGTTAGCCTTTTATTTTTACAAAACTAATTTATAACAATAATTTTTCTTAATTTGTACTATAACAATGATATTTTGCTTTCTTCTCAGTTTTCATTTTTATATAACATGCCAGGGATGCAAACAGGTTCTAAACCGAACCGGTTTTGAACCGAACCAAACCGCTTATTGCAGCTGGTAAACTGATCCGTAATTCGAACGTGCTTTCTTTCAGAAATGCTGCAACGAACCGAAAGCCACAAAGAATAACGGTTTGGTTCAGTTCTATGACGAGTTTTAAGACTGAATCGCTAGCCAATGATACTTTTTAATTTGGGAATTTACGACATTTTGTTCGACCCTCTAGAAAGGAGATCACTGAAAGACCGAATTGATCATTGGCGATACCGGATTAACCATTAACGATGTCTTGACAGAAATTTTACCGATCTCTTAATAAACCATTCATCATTCTGCATTATTATTTAGAAAGTTAATAATTGATTTGTCAATTTTCTGTAGTACTTCTTTGCCTTGATTCTATCTTAGCCAGGAGAGTTTTTATATTCTGTACCAGAGGTACACGAAGTATATTAAGTTTGTCCAAAAAGTTGTAACAGGCAGAAGGAAGCATCTCCGACCCTATAAATTATTATACAAATATTCTCTTGTCCAGCATCAACAGCCGATTCGATCTAGCCCAGTCCGTCTGTCTGTCCGTCTGTTCGTAAAAACAAACAGATCTCAGAGATGGTATAAGATAGGGGTTTGACATGTATGGGACATATGGTACTTTTACTTGCATGCAGATCAAGTTTACTTTCAATTTTTGCCACGCCACCTCCCGCCCCCGCAAATTTGAAAAAACGTCATATCTCCCAAATATGAACGGTTGCCGAGTTATAAGGAAAACAAATAATTATGGGCAGCAACGGTCGCTACGGTGATGGGCAGCATTTCACAGGTACAGAGTATGTTATACTCTTTCTTGTTTTCTCATAGAATATGATAAATAGCTTTTCTAGCATTCCTCTAGGAACTTATAGACGAATCCAGCAAATTCGACATCATAAATTTTGGACATTTTTCTAAGGATTTGAAAGATATTCAAATGGTTTAGAGGAATTCAATTTCCAAAGTGTGCGAAAAGTCAGATTACTATAGAAATCATAATGTATCTTTATGACCACTGAACCGAGCCAAAACCGCGGTTGAGTTGGCTCAAAAAACTAGCTCAAAAATGAGCTGTGTGAACCGCTGAACCGAACCAGTAATTATTTTCGAGTGGTTGCATCCCTGTTAAATACGAGGTGTGTTCAAAGGAAGAAGTGAATTTTGAATTTACGCGGGCTGTGTACATTTGGTTATCGATATTTTGTTTTTGTTATATTCGGAAACATATGTTTATCATATGTTGCAGCCAATTTCGATTAGTAGTTTGTTTTTGGCAACTGAAAAGGTGAGTAACTTTTATGTGTGCTCTTCGATTTTTGACTAAATTTTGAGCAAAAGCAACGTCCCATTAGTATCGCTCAGGAGTTGTTGAATGAATTCAACGGCGATCCGGGTTTGCTCAAACGGGTCAAAGCTGGTAATGAAACGTGGGTATATGGTTATGACAATGGAAGCGGCCACATTAGCCAAGGCCGAAAAGAGCACGCCAAGTTCGATCAAATGTGGCTTTGCTCCTGATTTCTTTGATTACAATGGGGTGGTGCATCATGAGTTCCTGCCAAGAGGTCGTACAGTTAATAAGGAATATTACATGGAAGTTATGCAACGATTGCGTGAAGCAATACGGCTCAAACGATCCGAATTGTGGAAAAACAAATCGTGGATTCTGCATCACGATAATGCACCTGCTCACACATCAATGCTTTTTCGTGATTTTTTGGCCAAAAACAACACCGTATTCATGCCTCAACCACCGTATTCACCAGATTTGGCTCCCTGCGACTTTTTCTTATTCCCAAAACTGAAGAGAACAATGAAAAGAAAGCGTTTTGCCACAATTGATGAGATCAAGTCAGAATCGAAGAACGAGCTGATGACCAAAAAGCGCATTTCAGAAGTGCTTCGAGGATTGGAAAATGCGTTGGCACAAGTGTATTATATCCGAGGACGATTACTTTAAAGGGGACAAAATGGAAATTGATGAATAAATAAGTACTTTTCCATTATGTCATCCAAACATAAAGCAGATAGAAGCGGTGACATGAGGCACTCCTGTTTAACTCCATTGTGTGTCTTTCAACTCACACCCAATTAATATATGTCTCTTTCGATCGACTTTTGATATGCCTTTTCACTAGGTTTATCATCTAGATTTGGAGCAGTACTCAAAATCTCTTAGTCACTGTTCACTGTACTTTATTTCTCCCTCTCCTAAGCGAATCGTGCTCGTTTCTCCCGCCATGTAACGCATGCACGCAGTAAAAGTTGCATTCATATTTTTGAATGTCCTTTTTGTGTTCTCCATACAAAAGCGCCAACTCTCGCAGGAGTTTTCAATAAAGTCCAAGCATATGAAAAGGATTGCCACTCTCTCAACTCATTTCCGTTCTTTTTTTTTCTTTGTTTTGATTTTCTGTGTGTGTTTTGGGCCATGGCTTTTGTACTCGGTCAACAAAATTTGTGCCCATGCTCGTCCGTTCCGCTGGGCAGGTTCATTCATGCACAAATGGTTCAAAGTGAATTTCCCGGCTGCATTTGTCAGTTGTCGTCCTCTCTCATCACAGTTTTTTTTCGAGTTTTTTTTGTTTTGTTAATAAATGTTGCAAATGCGCTTTTACGCTTTTGACTTCAATTTGCGAAGCGAAGCTTTTGATATTTCACTTTGGTTTTTGCAATTTATATTTTGCATGTGTGTATTCTTGTTGTTGTTGCTTTTATTGTAATCGCATTAAGTGCGCTTATTTAACGCAAATCTGCCCAAGCTCGAATCCTTGAAGCAGGCAGTCCCAAACGCCGCTAATGATGACTAATTTGTTTGCATTGCCTTCAGCCGAGAGTCCTCTCAACCCCCGCCGCAGCAGCCGGCGCTTTGAGTGGGCCACATGTGTGCGGCCACAAGTGTTTGCCAGGACTCGAGCTCTCCTCCTTTCGCTTTTTGTTATTTTTGCAACATTTAACGCTTATTTGGACTCTTTGCTAAGCTTTCATCGGAGTAAGGCTTTTCAGTTGGTTTGGTATTTGTGTTTGTTTTTTTTTAAGCATTTAGAAAGGTTTTGTTTTTTTGTGTTTCGTGAAGTTTGTTGTTTTTGTAGAAGCAGCGCACAATTAATTTGCAATTAGCATTTTGTTATTTCAGAGGGGGGCATAAACAGGAAAGGTATAATTTGTAAAAGGGATGTCAGAAGTTAGATTCGTAGTTTTAGATCTTAATTACAAATCTTAATATTTCGGTTATTTATAACTATTGTGTAATTCTGTGTAAGTTACCGCCTTTAAATCCTAAGCAATAATCAGAATTGATTTAAAAAAGCTTAGTTGACCTTAGAAAACAGCTTAGATTCAAAAAAGAACGAAATTCGGCCAAGCTCATCAAAGTGCTGCCTATCACCATTTCGAACTGTGCTGCCCATAATTATTTGATTTCCTTATAACTCGACAACTGTTCATCCGATCTTTACCAAACCTTTGGCTGATCGATAAATAATCTTGATTTCAAAATATGTCCAGAAGGTTCGAACCTTCTATCTTTAAAACTGACAGTATTTTGTCCCTTACACGTCGAACTTGCCATTTTTGAGATCTGTGCGTTCATACGGACAGACAGACAGACTGACATTGAAATGGAATCGCCTCCAAATTTCGTACTTGTTAGTTTTTAATGCTTTTTAATGATTCCACTAAGTTTGGCCGAAATCGGACATCTTTATAGTATCGCTCTCTTAGAAAAGTAAGGTACGAAAAATAGTCTTAAGCTAAGTTCACATGGACAAACTATTTTGTCGAAAATGACGAAAATTTGTCAAAATTAGTTCGATTTTTGTTTGAACGCCAAATTAATTTGCAGATAAACATTTGTGTCAAACGGTTTGGCGAGTTTGACAATTAAAATTTTTAACAAATTTGTCTGGACACAATGTTAACATTCTCCCGCAAACTGTTATCGAATTTGCCGAGTTTGTTCTTACAAGGCAAATGTAAGAACAAATTACCTTTAAAAACCTTTAAAAAATATTGAGCCGTTTTTTACTCTGTACCAGAGGTACACATTGTATATTAAGTTTGTGCAAATGTGTCCGCCTGTCCGTCCGAATAAACAGATCTCAGAGATGGTAAGATATAGAGGTTTGACATGTATGGAACATATGTTTCTTATACTTGCAGGCAGATCAAGATTATTTTCAATTTTGGCCATGCCCCCTCCCGCCACCGCAATATCGGAAAAACGTCATATCTCCCACAGTTTTATAGAAAGAAGTTTCGAAGCTTCTGGTCTTATTTAGTATTCTAGATTCTTTATCGATCCGCTGAAGGAATTTTAAAGATCGATATTTTAGTTATAAGGAAAACTAACAGTTATGGGCAGCACCAGTGGCAACGGTGATGGGCAGCACTTCACAGGTACAGAGCATGTTATAGTCGGGCTTGACCGACTTTCTTTCTTGTTTTTTTATAGAAAAAAAAAATTTTTTAAATGGACCACCCTGTAGATGTCCGATTTAGACCAATTTTAGTGGAATCATGGAAAAGCATAACAAACTAACAATTACGGAATTTGCAGGCGATCCCATTTAAAAAAAAAGGTTTTCTCACTAGAACTAGTTTTCCAAACGATCGTTCCTATAGGAGCTATGCTTCTGATCAAAATTTGTAGAATTATGTGAAAGCATTTCAAATAAATAAATACCAAGTTTTAGAACACTTCCATTGAAAACAAAAAAGTTTTTCTAGCTAAAAACACTTTTCAGACTTTACTTTTTATACTCTGTACCAAAGGTACATAGAGTATAATAAGTTTGTGCAAAAGTGTCCGTCTGTCTGTCCGTATGAACGCACAGATCTCAGAAATGGTAAGAGATATAGGTTTGAGTTGTATGAAACATATGTTTCTTATACTTGCAGGCAGATCAAGTTTATTTTTAATTTTTGCCACGCCCCCTCCCGCCCCCTCAAATTGGAAAAAACGTCATATCTCCCACAGTTTTAAAGATAGAAGGTTCGTTCCTTCTTCATATTTAGTCAATGGGATTCTTTATCGATCCCACAAAGGAATGATAAAGATCGGATAAACGGTTGTCGTGTTATGAGGAAAACAAAAAATTATGGCCAGCACAGGGCGCAACGGTGATGGGCAGCACTTCACAGGTACAGAGTATGATATAGTCGGGCATGACCGACTTTTCTTGTCTATGATAGCTTTACTATATAGATGTCCGATTTTGACCAAACTTGGTGGAATCATTGAAAAGAATTGCAAGCAAAGAAATACGAAGTTTGGAGGCGTTTCCATTGAAAACAAAAATTTTTCTCACTAAAACTTGTTTTTCGACCGATTGTTCCTATGACAGCTACATGCTATAGTCATCCGATACGGCCGGTTCCGACAAATGTGCAGCGTATATGTACCAAAAGACTATCGAACCAACGGAGCAGCAGCACTCTAAGTCTTTAACTTCAATTCTTTTCAATAATTTTGTTGTTCTGTGTAGCAAACTCGCTTCTAACGTAACTTCCTCTTCTTCTATGTTTGTTTTGCTCTCTTGATTTGTTAAAATATTCTAATTCGCTTGCCCTTGGCCTTCCGCTCAAGGCGTAGCAGACATTAATCAGTCTAATTTTCAATTCACTCGACGTCAGCTATTAATCTGACCTGCCGTAAGTCTCGCTTTCGTTATGCTCAGCATCAGTTGTCGTTCTGATCCGCCGCAGCAATTTTCTTTCGCTTGTCGTAACAACAGGGATCAACTCGGATTTGCCTGTGTGTTAAACATTTAGGGTTATTCACTAGCTCTCGTAAAATTTTAAAGCGTAAATTTACCACACACGAGCTACTGAGCGACCCCTTTTGATTCACTGCAGTAATTTTCAGGGCCAACTTTGTTTGTAAAAACCTGCCGTAATATCGTCCGAACTAATTTTTACCGAAACTGTCACCTTTTTGTATGGCGAAGGCACACTTTACCGGCTGCCTTAAGGCGATTTTCAGTAAAGGCCCTCGTGTAAATTGGTTATAAACCAGATGTTTAGACGAGCTATTATTTGAGTGCCAAAATTTGACCAGTGAATATAAAACAAAATAAAAATGCCAAGACAAAGGGTGCAACAAGCTTTGAATAAGCGAAAAATTGCCTTTGCCCTTTAAGAAACAGTATGCAAAATAGCTGTATCAATAAGGAAAATAAAAGCAATGTTTGGAGTAGCTGATGGCGGCTCTTTGGGTTTTGTTACAGACAGAGTTTTATTGATTGTATTTTTTTATGTTTTTAAATCTTGAGTGTTCACGACTACCAGTTAAGCTACGGAATTGTTAAAGTTATTTTAAGTTTTTTGTAAACATGTCAGTAGAATTGTTGTGTTCTTCTTCTTGTTTTTCAAATTGTTGGCATACGAGTTGGAGGAACCCTTTGCAGCAAACACTCGTACATGATTTGGTGTTCTTGAAGGTATCCCCACGTGCTCCAGTGCACAGCAGCCAGATAGCCTGGTTAACGCGACGCAGTGACGACACATCCAGTGCGACAGGAACTCAGCTTCTTGCCATTGTTGCGTCCCTTCAACATCAGCGTGCCGGTCAGCCGATCCAAAGTGAGGCACTGGGCCTTGCGGAAACGCTTGTCGTCATAACATTCTTCCAGCGCTTTGCATTGCCATCCAGTTGTCTTTTTATAATTTACAGTTTGCTGGTGTGACCGCACCGGTTTTTTGAGAAATTTCACAACACTTAAGAACATTACACTTACGACTGATTTTTTATTTAAACATACCCTAAGGCATGTTTAATGTCATAATTCTTTTCTCATGTGTTTTGTTGTTGCTTCGTAAACTTTTGGATTTACACTTTTACGCTTTGCCATTTTACAAGGGCTAGTGAATACCCTCATTAACTTTTCAGCCTGCCAGTCAGCCTGCTTAGTATTCGACTCAAATTACGTCGGCCCTGTGCGGCAACTAAACAACTGTTACTTATAAGAAAAAAACATAATTCGGTTTTAAATTATTTGGACAAATTTAGTGAACAATTCAACAGCTATTAAGGGTATAAATAGGTTACAATTTTTTGAATTCTTTTGGTGAAAGAGTTTCTACTCTAAATCACAACAAAGCAACTAGTCAAAATGTCAAGTTTTTCAATGGAAAGGACAAAATTGTTCCAAATTGAAAATATGCAAAAATGTTCCCATTCCTCCCTGCTATATCGGCTACCACAGAGATACATATACATATATTCGATTAGCCAATAAACTAGCTTTGACGAGAATTTCGGAAAAATGGAAAAATTATTTTTCAACATTTTTGAAGCATTCTTCGCTTTGGGCTTAAGTAAGACCTATAAATGGCAGTTTATTTTAAGCTCAACAGCAATGCCGTTATTTATTTGTATAATGCCCATTTTTATTTTTATTTGTTTATAAACTTAAGCAGTGCTCTAATGCGCTTTTATGTTTTGAAACGACAAACAAACGGACGTCCATTAAGTGTCCATAGTTGTTGTTGTTGGCTGGAATGGGCGAGTGGATGATAAGGCTGGACTTATCCAAAAGGTGCTAAGGGTGGTTGTTGTTGTTGTCTGGCGACGCCAACTGTTATTTGTTACAATTACACAGACCTTAGACTAAAGGATCCAAAAACGATGGCATTCTCTTTTCTTGGCTCTAACAAATTATGTCACATCAGGATTTAAAGCGAGTGGAATGTATCTTTGACCTGGCTCTGAATGGGGCGGACGGAGACTCCTTTCTATTTGGTTCGCTGAGCTGTCACTTGGTCTGTAAGCTTGCGCGGCAAACAGTTCATCTGTCAAATGTCAAGCATGTCCAGACTTGGGTGTGGGGAAGAGGGTCCTGCGTTTACATTAACTAAATTAAGTGCTCGTTTTTGTTGTGACCCGCTTGGGTGATGCATAATTTGTTAATTTAGCAATTGCTTGTGTTTTTTTTTTATCTACTTCCATTTTGCTAGTTGTTCTTGTTTGGGATGGCGGCGATTATTTGCGTCTCGAGGGGATATTTTGCCATGGTGAGTAAATTAGTTAAGCGGATGAAGATGTGGAAAAGGAATTTGGCTTTGAACTTCGATCAGAATAGTGTGGGAACAGAAATTCCAACTTGGTGGAATAAAGGGAAATGTTAATAATTAATAAAAGAAAAATAAAAAAAAATTCCAATGTTTCCGCCCGGGATCGAACCGGGGGCCTTCTGCGTGTTAGGCAGATGTGATAACCGCTACACCACGGAAACACTTGAGCCACAACAGTTTGGGCCACAAACAGTTCTAGTTGTTTGGGCAGCATCTGCTTCAGTGGGCAAAATGCCAGCAAAATGTAGTAAGAGCATTAAAACAAAAATTTGGCTGGGCTATATTTATGCCGCTTTAGTACAGTTGTGTTTGTAGCTTAAATTTTTCAGCGCAAAAACTTTGGTAACCCAAAACCTCACCTCTCCCGGCGCTCAGCATCAATCAACTATAATGATTACGCACATATGATGAAAACTTTCTGCTATTTTTGCGGGCTATTATCAACTGTAAAATATCAAATAACCACAGGATAACTGACAAAACCATGGCAAATAACACACACACACTTTACGGAGAGGAATGAAAAGGAAAAATAAAAGCATATTTGGCATAATGATTTGGCATTTTGGCAGTCAAAGCCCAGCAAGCCAACGGCAATTCCAATTGTCCGTGCACACGCACACACATCACATGTGGAAACGGACATAGGCATCAGATTACATTGTTGTGGTCCGCAGAGTGAATCCCCACCAACTCATGGGCCACACGTGTTGCCCGGACGATATCAATAAAAATGAAAAGAATTTACGATAAAAAAAAGCACCGCAAAAAATATGCGAAATTGACAAATTGACATGCGCTTTGGCTTAGAAATCCTTCGTCATATGTCCTGTCATTAGAAATAATTGTGTATATGACATTTTTGAAAGAGAGGTGGCTAAATCTTTGGAGTTGAGCAGCTTAGGTCCTGATTGGATGGGAGAAACCCTTTGCAAATGGTCCGAGCCTGTTGTGTGATGTGTGTTGAATTATGTGCGAAATGTTTTTTCTAGTTGATTTCGATTTGAGATTAATTCAAGGGATGAAAAGGCCAGATTTATTTCTCAAGATTACAAAAGTGGTTCGCCAACTTTACGTTTTTGTCTCAACATTTTACGACTTTGTCCTCATAAAAACTCGTATAGTTTTTGTTATCAGGGAGTAATTAAAACATGACTGCATAGAGCACTCTTCCTGTAATCATTTTTAATCCTTCTTTTTTTTTGCATAATTTTTACAGAATTCATTTTTATGGCAACTTCTCCAAAGGGAATATGCCGCATAAATGAAATAAACGTTTTACGACAAAACATCACGGAAAAGAAAACGAAAATAAAAAGCGTGAAAAAGAAAACAAACAATGAGCATTTTTTTATGGCAGTCTGCAATTGTTTATCTAAAGGGATAATTGTCGAAGGGTTGGCGAAAATGAATTACAACTTCATAAGCAATAAAATCATTAAATTTTTATTATCAGAGAGAGAAAGAGAGAGCGCAGTTGGAAACTGTGAATGGAAACCTTGTTCAAAAGTCTCAAAAGCAGCTTAAGTATTTGCCCTGAAGCAGCAGACAACCCTTTTTTTTTGATTAGGGCTAAACCTGTCGTCCAGCGAGGTTTGAGTATTTTTGATGTTGCTCTTTTATTACCCAAGAATTTTATTAAACAAGGCCTCATTCTCAACAAACTATTTTTATAAATTCTTAAGCGAAATTTCGAAATATTTTTGATACCGTCTATAACACACTAGTAAATAACCCGGCTTGCTTCGATACGCCGCCGTCAGTTAAGCTATTTTAACCGATATCGGTATCAGTTTTTCTTTTCCGACTTGGAGGGTACAAATTCGAAAAGTTTTGACCGTATCTTACATCGCTCAAAGCAGAGATTAACTCTTATGCCCCCGCCCGCGATTAAAAATAAAGTCTCACCGGACACTTCCGATCTTGGTGGCGGACTTTTAAAAATTAAAGCTTACAAACCAAATTTGATAAAGATCGGCCCAAAAATAAAGATTGGCCTTGAACACAAATTTTGGGAAATTTTGCACAAATTCTCCAAACATTCCTCAAAGTTTCATTGTAATCGGATGAACGCTATAATTTTTCAAATTTCGCGGTTTGTGCTTCAACTTTGAAACCTTTCCGGGCAAGCTTCCAACCAATCCCCAAAGTTTCACCGAAATTAAGAATTTTGCAAATATTCCGGTTTTTGGACCATTTTCCACCACCAGGTCCACCTCCAAGGCCACCTCCATGGCAACATCCATGGCCACCTCCATGGCCACCTTAATGGGCACCTCTATGGCCACCTTCATGGCCACCTCCATGGCCACTTCCATGTCCACCTGCATGGGCATCCCCTTGGTCACCTCCATGGTCACCTCCATTGTCACCTTCATGGCCACCTCCATGGCCACCTGCATTGTCACTTCCATGGCCACCTCCATGGCCACCTCCATGGACCATTTCCCTCCCATTTCTTCAACTTAGAAACCTTGCAAGCGTGCAAGCGTCGAAACAATACCCAAAGTTTCATTGCAATCGGAAGAACGGTATTATTTCCGAAAATTCGCTATTTTTTGACTTGTTTCTTTTTCCTCTCCTTATTCTCTGCCTTCTGCTCTCCGTTCTCCTCTTCCTTCTCCTCTTCCTTCACCTTCCTTCCTCCTTTAGAACCGACTTTGGCCACTCGCTCTGGTCAGGACTTTCTTTGTTCCCCCTTGCCAAACAGCCAAGTTTTTAAAAATGTTCTGTCAAGAGATATTCATACAAAAGTTTTCTGCGAATTTTCCTCATTTCGCGTCTAAATTTTCCAAAACCGCTTCTTAGTACTCACTTTCAGCATATAGTCAAACTACTGTAAAAAATGCATCTTCCTATCTCTTATCGTTTCGGGCTGTACTGGTATCACCAGTGTGCCAGTCAGCCTGAACAGTTGTATATATAGATTTTCAAACAGATATCCAGCTTTTCCGGTTCAAACTTATCAAGATTTTAGCTCAATAACTTGCCAGATATTGCTTTAGACTAATTTTCAAACGGGATATTCTGAATCTGATCTAGTTTTAAAGCGGGAACTTTTTTTTTGTTTTCCTGGTTCGAACCAAAACGTACAAATGGATAATGTTCGAAAACTATAAGTAAGAGGCTTTTGGTAGAAGGTTTTCGTTCGAACTTGAGCTGGCCGCGTGATCGAATTTTCTGTCACTTTACGAACGTTTCGCGAAATAATGATCTCCTTACGGTTGAAGTCCGTAATTTTTTGGAGTTTTTTTTGGAATACACTATTTACGTCTGCGTCACAAATTTTCACGCACTATAAAAATGCAAGTAAATTAAAACTGATTTAACATATTTCAACCCAGTTTACACTCAACGGCCGCGTATTTTGGCCATTAATTGCAGCTGCATTAAGGCACATTTTTAAATTTGGTTGATTAAGTCCAATGGATCCCTTTGTCCTTGTTGAACGCAGCGGTGTAACAGCAACCAACCTGTGTCACGTTAAGAGGATATTGACTACACTGCTTTGCATAAATTGCAATCATAGCAACATTTTGGGCCTTGTCATCAATTATCAGAACTTTGTTTTTTTGTCACACTCGCTCCTTTTTTTTTGTGATCTCTCCAATTTATAACTTTAATTTCCTTTCAAAATGTTTCTTTTTATTTCGTTTTTTTTCTGTCACAAATAATTAGAGTTTAAAACAGATTTGCTGCAATTGGGAGACGCAAAATCTTTGAGGTTCTGGTAATTCTTGCAAGTGTTTGGGTTTCATTGTAATTTAAATGTGTACCTATGAATTCCAGACTTGAACCCTTTCGGATCATAACCGGCTTGCAGCCCTAGTTTTAACTACCTTTATTATGGAAAATCTAGCAAGCTTTAACAAGTTTAAGACCATATAAGTCATGATTTCTCACTACCTGGGTTCAAACCGTAACCGGAACCGTTAACCAAAATACACTGTTTCAAATCAGTTACCGGAAAGTGCGCTTAACATACGTACATTGATTGAAATGTTTTACACCAATAATGCTCGAGATGACAGTTCATTGGCTGCTATTGGCTATCGCTAGATGGCTGGTGATAAATGTGATCAGTGATCTACCGACAATTTCTAGCAGCAATTTTGCTCTTATGGGAATCAAAATGGTTGAAAGCGAGAGATATGAGACCGACTGCTCAAGGCAAAGTATATTTGACACGAACTTTGATATACCCGCTACCCAGGGAAATTAATGTTGTATAGCCTTCCCTTATGTTAGTTAACAGTGCATTAACATTTCTGAGAACATTTCAACATAATGTAAGCAAATAGCATGTGGCGCCAAATAGTATGCAACGTTTTTTTTATTCTGTCATTTTTCATCCGATCTTAATGAAACTTTCAGAGAGTGTAGATATAGGGCACATACACTACACTGCAAAATATGAGCTTGCTATCTTCAAAATTGTAGTAGTTATTCAACATTTTTATACCCTTAGGGAACTCAAGCATCCCCTAAGCGTCAATCTTTCCAGAATCAACCGAGTTACTGGTTGAGTGCCCAAATTGCAAGGGAAGTACCCATGATCCTGTTTCAATTCCTCTACTATCTTACACCCGAAGACATTTGGATGCCCCTTATGGAGTGCGGTGATTTCCTGGGACTGGACCCAGGGAATTCGACATCCCCTCTGTAAACGCACTCCTCTGTCACAACCTATTCTTCATATTCTATCTCTAAACTACTTTTCCTTCTCTCACACCTCCAGCTACTACGCACACCTGTAGCTACAGCTCGCTTGGCCACAGCTCAAGTACCCCCTGTACTGCCAAAGTAAGACTGGAAATCTAATTCCGGAATTCAGCTCCCTGGGCTGATTGATTGTAAGGTGGTTAGAGAAAGCTGTCTCTAAATGAGATCATTCGGTATCTTCCTATCCACCTCATCTAGGGTCCTGAACAGCACAACATAGAGGCAAGCAATTCAATATATAAATTGGCTAGACGGATCACTACCTTTCAGCTCTTTCTGGAGATAAGCAGATTAGTGATGCCCTTGTCCTATTAGAATATATTTTCAAAACTTGCGAATACTGACCACTAGCTACGGAACGAAGGGAAAACCTTTCCGTTTCTGATGCTGGTAGCGTAACGTGATCCAAGTCCCACATGTAGTACTGAAAACATCGTGCTGATGATCAGGACTTTTACAAGTCAGTGCTTAAACAGCAGCCATGCAGCACGTCTATCACCAATTATGTAAAAATTGTGAGAAAGCGAAGGAGAAATTACTGCACTTCCCACGCCTCTTAACTATTCTTAGTAGACTAAACCTTAAATCTATATTATCTAATCTAAATATTAAATAAAGAAAGTGAGTTGTAGTTAAAAACTACGAATTTTGTACTACTTAATCAAGTATTAATAATGAGCGTTCCTTTTGATGAGTCGAGTCACAGCTGAACTACATTCAATATCAAAGCACTTTAAAAGGACTTAAAGGAAATGCCAGAAAGGCATAAAATAGAGCAAACGATTTCAAATGAAAAACGTCCCACACAAATATTAAAACTTTCGTTATATGTTATTTTCTCATTGTAGCTCTGTCATATTTAAGCATACGGAAAAGAAGGGAAATTGCCTGCGGCTTAGTCATATGCGTAAAGTGCGAACAAGTTCGCCCATTCATTCTCAATTGCAGCTAAACGTACGTTATTAAAAGGTTGCCCAGTAGTATAACCTTTGTAGACCAGTTTCAAAGGACGAGCTTTATCTTTCGATTCGGCCCTTTTCCAATTGAAAGACTCAATATTCAATTGTCACTTATACCTACCGCACAAAGAAAACAAAACCAAAATGTTAACATCCTAATAGTTGTTCTTTTTAAAGGACAACCCCCTACTCTTGGTCACACACAACATTTTTAACTACTTAAGCGGTCAACTGTACCTCAAACTTTTCCCTATGCAAATCAAAACAACCCACACGCTTGCCGCTCCCAAATACAAAAAAGAGGGTTGAGATTTAATTATGGGAAAACAGAAAAAACAAAACCGAAATAACCCAGCAAAAAGTCAACAAACTCGCTACTCACCGTAATCGGCTACACGTAATTAAGCACCGGGCGAGGTCCAAGTCTCTCATTAAGTTCGGTGCCTACTTCGCCTGCATACTCCGTCCTACTTGTATATGCATTTAACTCTTTCAGCTTTTATGGTCATTAATATGCTTGATTATTTCCCTTGACATTGTCCTGGCCGTCCTTATTCTGTCGTCTGATGAGGCTGACACGTGACCAGCAACAAGCAAGGCGAACGTCCAGCGCCCGCATAAACATTTTCATCCTGAAGTATCAACTTCCTGTGCGACGTTCGTGTGAGAAGAGCAGTTCAAAAACCATAATAAATATCTGGTGCATTGTGTTGAAAATATTTTTGTAAAACTGTGGCAAGCACACACTTACCTTTGACGAGCCCACAGCTACCCCACCGAAACCGAGACAAAAAATGTGAAAGGGTTAAGTAGCACAGCCAGTTGGAGACGGAGATGTAGGCTTTAGGGTTGAGCCACGCCCCATGCAGCCGCGCTATTATTATTAATGCTGATTGACGCCTGTTTTGTAATTTTGTAATTGAAACTGAAGTTGCGGGCTTTTTTGACATTTTTTCTGCCGTTTTTTTTTTTTTTTTAATTTTTTGTTGCGCCCACAATCATTTGTTTGTCATTCTTTGATCTTTTCACCGTTGTCAGCAGCAGACGCCAAATGGGAAGCGTTAACAGCGTCGGCTAATGTGCTTTGCCAAGCGGCTTTTTTTTTTAATTTTTGTAATGCAAGTTGACAAATTATGATATTGTCACACTTTTGTTTCTTATGGGGTCAGAGGGGGTAAAGGAGATGAATGAGGTTTGGATTTAAATTGGTGCAAAATTGTAAATTTTTTAAAATGCTTGAAAATAAGCAATTTTTTGAATTCGAAATAAAAATCGAATGATTTCTCTGCTCTGCATTCGTAGAACATCCGCAAAAGCACAATAGCTGCAAAACCCTCACATTCTGAAGAAGGTTTGTTCCGAGGTTTGAACCAGCCGTTAAGCTAAAGGTCTGGTTCGCGGACCACGGTTTGGGTTCTAACCTTGAATCATATCCCTGTAGTTCAGCTGGTGTCAAGGCACTACCAGGCCTAAAGACCTGATGCATCACTGGTGTCAGTCGCGTCGTTAACGACAGGTATTGCATCACATCACTAGTCTAGTACGTGAACTATAGTGTGTACCCATCACAGCACTAACGACTGGTAATGCAGGGTCGTACCGATCAGTACGTTTTTCGGACATTCCCATACGAAAATCGTTGGGCAAATACTTGGCTGGTGGTTGGTCTGGTGGCGAGTGCTCACTACGAAGAGTTAGGGAATTCGTTAATGCCGCACCGGTGCAGCTGAACTACAGGGATATGTATAATGGAATCGTTTTTGTTATTGTAACGAGTTTTGGTCAACTCAGTTGACTTCGCCTTGGTGTTGGTAAGCCGAGCGGGGGTAAAAGTTATCGCGCAGTTCTCCAGGCAAGCCGAGCAAATAGTTGAGTTCAGTTGAGATTCAGAGTTCTTTATAAGCACATACAATAAGTTGGATTGAATTCGCACATGTGTAGCGCACAAAATCTTGAGAGGGCACTTTAGATTAAAGAGAAGCTAGATATTGACAGCTGTTGTAGATCATGGCCCCTAACACTAAGAATCGACATCGGTCATACGAACTAGTTCGCCGTCGAAGCCTAGGTTCGCTACAATATGACAAACTTAGTGTACTTAGCGAAGGACACGCCCAATTTCCAACCTCAATGATATGACAATCAATTGCATTTGTCAAATTCTCCTCCTGTATGCTGCTTATATCGTCATTTTACAAAGTTTTTTAGTGGACTTCGACATTTTTCGGTTTCGTTAAACGAACTATATAACTTAAACTCCAACTGAAAAATCATTATCATTTCTTAACCATGCATTGATTAAATATTTTACAATTGTTTTGATTTGTTCAAAATAGTTATTTACTTTCTTAAGTAAGTTGATTAACGATCATTTTTTACCCGAAACCTTTTCAAAAGTAGTTTGTTTCTGTTTTGTTTCGGTGCTTAGTTAATATAAATAGCTTGGTTCAAAAGACACATCAAACAAGTTTTCAGCCAAGCTCTTAGGCCGGAATTTGTGTAGCGGTAAGACTTTTTCCAAGAACAATGAGAGTCACTTCGATGGGTCTCAAGCAGAGCTCGTAAATAACAATTGAACATTTTTGCTTTTGCGGTCTGCTCCATAACAAAACCAAAAAAATCCATTTAAGCTTGCTCTCGCACTGAGCAGAACACTTCGTTTCTCCTTGTTTTTGTTTTCAGTTGACTGTTCTCAGTTGAGCTTTTCTTGTTTTGCTCATTCAATAACAATTTATAGACAGCGATCCGACTGAGCGCTCGCACATTAAGAGTCAGTAGATGAGCAAAAAGCCCAACGACTCACCTCAAAGGGTCTTTTTTTTTTTCTTTTATTTGTTTTGTGTGTGTGTGTGTGGCTCGCTTACACATAAACACACACAAACGCAAATGACTTTTATCTTCTTCGCTCGCGACGATTTGCACAGTGAATGAGCAGTGCAAAATGTAAACAAATCCATTAATTGTTCGTTGAGCACTGAGCGAATCGTTCATGAGCCGATGTGAACGGTTCATCTCGGACTTTTTGCTCAAAGGGTCCGTAAATAACTGTTATTTTTGGACAACGAAAAACGGCCAATTGTTATTTTCTAGCTCTGGTCTCAAGCCAAGGCGACATGTAAGAGAGAATGTTATTTGCTGATGTACCTTTCATATGACTTTTTTAACATAACTCAAGACGAGCTCTAGAAGAAAAGCCATTCGGCTCCCCTACCGCTTACTCTTGTGCAAAAAGTTCATATAAGTTCATTCATACATTTCCATTTGCTGCATCAAGCGCACGATTAATGGGAATTACTTTTTAAGAACTTTAGTTTTCTATAACTAGTTCTTGGAAGATGTAAAAGTGTACATTGGCTGAGAAAAGTTCCTGGGGCAAAGATGGGTGGAAAAGGCACCACTAATTCTTTGAATTTTCTCTTAATGGCGTCTTCTACCTTAGACTCCCGAATTTAAACTGTTTTTATACTATGTACCAGAGGTACACAAGTTAGTTTGTGCGTGAGCAAACAGATCTCGGATGGTAAGAGTAGTAGAATTTTATCGATATATAGATATTTTTGTTTGACGATGAGGTTTATTTCGATTGATATTTTTTATGCCGATATTGATTTATCGTATTTTGAACAAATTAAAAAAAAAAATATTTAATTGAGAGCGATTTCAAAACAAGACAATGATATACTAACAGATGCAAGCTCTTCCAGTATAAAGCTCAAAATTTATGGCTTCGAACTGCTCATAACTTGGGCGACTCTTTCAAAATGCACCCGTTGGGATGGAGTACCGCCATATGGTCCAACAGCATCTTACTCTTGAGACAAATTTTGATGGTATGGAACTTATCTATATTTTCGGTGCGATTAATCTTTTTTACCTCCATTGACATAAATCAAGCTCAAGTTTTGTAGCTCTTTGGCCATCTAAGCAAAAATATGGATGATATTGTGGTGGCCCCTTAGCTCTTCGATCCGCTCTGACCACATCTCTATTAGTATGGCCTCGGCTGCATCTGTCCATACTTTGCGTTTTCTATTGTCTTCCACTACAAAACATGCAAAATAATAGTAATAAAATGCATCCCCATTTTTTTGCACTTTCTTTTATCCTGGCATTCCACTTGTCCGATAGTTATCGATAAGTATTGCACACGACTACCACACTTTTGGGGAAAACACGATCCGGCAGCACTGATTATTTACGGTCTACGACCTTCCCAAATTCAAAGCCAAATTCCCAAATTAAAAATCCGAGATATTCGGTACTAAATCAATCCCAATCGATGTCACAAGTCGGTCAATCCCGGATTTTCTCATTCCAAGTACGAACAGGATTGACTTGATCTCGGATTTTTCAATCCCGGAATTCTTGTCTTGATCCCGACTTTATCTCATATGGGATTGATTTAAGCTTGTTATCCGAACTCAACTTGATCCCTTAGTAGGATCAAATCAAGAAGGCCCGATATTGACTTAAGCTTGCAATTCGTACTTGAATTGATCTAGAAATCGGCTTGGTGCAAGTTTGGTCGAGATTTAATTTAGCTCTATATTCAAACTACACTCAATCCGAATAAAGATTGCTTTAAAATTAACATGATTGACTTATGCTCGTACTTCGTACTTGATTTGATCTGGAAATCGGCTTGACGCATGTTTGCTCGAGATTAATTTGACCTCGATTTTCGAACTTCACTCAATCCCAAAAGGATTGCTTCATAAATGACTGAGATTGACGTTATCTCTTTCCTTCTACCCATTAAAAATGGGAAAAATGGGATCATGGATTCATTTTCAGCTACAGCGTGCGAGACCGCTTGTTTGTGTGAGTATGTTAGAGTGTGTGTGTGCATGAATTTATTTGTCCAGAAAATGAATAAAACTAATCGAATTAAAGGGTACAGGGTATTTTGGAGTCGGGGCACTCGACTACAGTTCCCTTACTTGTTGAAACTTTATGTTACCCCAAAATGAGCTTCTCACAAGAGCACCATGCGACTTATTGGGCGACATTTTTGATTTTCAAAACAGAAAGTTCTTGCCGGCTTGAGGTCATTAGTTGTTTGTATACCCCTGGTTCTATCTTTAAGAGACGTTAGCTTTCTCCTCATGCCAGCATTGCTATAATTGTTTGGGAATTGCAAGGCATCATAGTAGAAAAATCGACACATAAAATGAAATACTAAGTTGATAGAAACCTTTGCGTATGAGTGTGTACCCATTTAGTCTCTAAGTACTGGTGAGAGAGATTTTCTTGCTCTCTGTTTTTTTCGCTCTTTCGCTTTGATATGGCACATCCGTACTAACTTCAATCTTGAGTCAGGATTATTTGATATTGACATAGGACATCCGTCCTCACTTCAATCTCGAGTCAGGATTATTTGGCTTTCAACGGATTAGAGATTGATATTACCCTTTTCAGATTAATACACACTTTTTAAGGTTTGTTTCGAACTTGTATCAAGCTCGATCTAGTTCGACTCGAGCTTGAAATTTCAATCCGAAGGTCGAGATCAAATAAATCTCCCATTTTTTTCTGTGTAGATAGTTTATTGGTTTAATTTGTTTTAATGGATTTAGAATACACTGCCAACCCAAATATAGTTGCAAGTAGTTTTAGGTAAGGCCATTGCACCATAAAGCCTCCCTTGTCCTTTTTCCATTCTTCCTTCCCTGCACACCACTATAAACCTTGATGTCCATTTCGATAATTGTTTCATGAAAATCCATCCATTCTTCTTGCTCCATTTGAAGCCATCTCATTATAAAGGAGAATACCAGCACACCATTTTCCGCCTCACCATTAACCTCTGCCCAATCACAATTATTCATATTATACCAAGAAATATGCAAATTTTCTTCAGTCATCAATTTTCGGGTCACAGTCGCAGTCTGGCCTAATCTCAGTACATCAAGCTGGTGCAAAATTGTCGCCTGGTCTTCCAAAAACGTAGACCACTTTAACCAAATTTCAACCAACCGACAAGCCCTCAATTATCAGATTTGCATGAATGATATGCGCTAGCCCAGCCGGCTGCTGCTGCTGGCCAGAATGGGTCTCATCTTGTCTCTCTGCCGCAGCATAATATTTCAAATCAAGCGCAAGAGCCAACTGGAACTGGAGAAACTCTCATTATCCAAAGCACAGCATGTGGTTAGCCCCAAGTGGAAGTAGTGGGACAAACTTCCGACGACTGCAAAGGAGCAGCACATGATGATGATGATGGAGCAACACTGCAAAATTTCAGTCAATTTCCTCGAAATTGTTTTTTGTTTGTTTGCCAGAGACTCCGCTTAGGCTTCCTGTGCCGTCTGCCGGTCCTTCCCAGCATTGTTCCCGTAGCCTTACAAGCGACAGTGTTAAATGGTTGCAATATGTCATCAGGCTTGCCTTGCCGGTTACTAGATGGTTGCCAATGATAGCCCAATCATGCCGACAAGCCACGAGTCCTTCGATGCGCCCGTGGTGCGGCGCCATTTGTATGAAAAATCGCCAGGATGCTAATACGTTTGACTTCCGTTGACGGATTACCGACTATTTGGGTGCCTCCATTCTCTCGCATTTGAGGATTTTTGCAAAATTGCTGCGTTTCACATTTCATTTGAATATTTTACTCCAATGCTTTTTTGTGTGCTGGTTGTCTGTTGGTGTGGGAGACGAATTGGGTAACAGGGTAGCTATCTGATAATTTGAATGGTAACAAAAACGAAAAGAAAAAGAAAACAAAAACCTCGTCCCGGGTGTTTGATAAGTAATAGAGGGCCTAGACCAGAAGCTGATGAGTGAAATTACACGGAAAAAAAATTTGTGGAATGTGGAAAAATTGAAATTAGTTTAAAAGATTTGAATGTGTGAAGCTGATGGATAGAAAACCACCAAAAAAATATCATTTAATAAATGGAAACTAGCAACAAAATTAAAACGAGAAAGCAAAGCTAACTTGAAACTTTAGTGACCAATGACTTAAATTATAAGCTCATTTTGTGGATATTAAATAAAAAACTTAAAAAAAAAAATAGGGGCAAGTTACCTTCGGCTCGGCCGAAGTTTTGTATACCCTTGCAGTTTGTTTTTTTAAATAAGACTACTTTTCGGACTTTACTTTTCCATGGGAGCTATACTATATAGAATCCCAATTTTGACCAAATTTAGTGAAATCATGAAATAGCATAACAAACTAGCATGTACATTTTTTGAAGACGATTCCGTTAAAAACAAAAAAGTTTTTCTCACTAGAACTTCTTTTTCGACCGATCGTTCCTATGGCAGCTATATGCTATAGTCATCCGATTTTGACCAAACTTTGTAGAATTGTGTAAAAGCATATAAAACAAATTACATAGGACGTTTCCATTAAGCGCCACAACCACCGCCCAGCACCCAACTTGAAACCAAAAAAGTTTTCCTAACCAAGACTACTTTTCTGACGCTACGTTTCTACGACAGCTATACTATATCGATATCCGATTTCGACCAAATTTGGTGGAATCATGGAAAAGCATACTAAAATAAGAAATACGAAGTTTGGAGACGTTTCCATTTAAAACAAAAAAGTTTTTCTCTCTAAAGCTAGTTTTTTTTACCGATCGTTCCTATGACAGCTATATGCTATAGTCATCCGATCCGGCCGGTTCCGACAAATGTGCAGCGTATTTGTACTAAAAGGATTCGTGCAAAGTTTGGTGAAGATAGCTTTAAAACTGACGGAGTAGATAGAACAGACAGACAGACGGACAGGGCTAAATGAACTCAGCTGATCATGCTGATCAAGAAAACATATACTTTAAGTGGTCGTTGATACTTCCTTCAATGCGTTACAAATTTCCGCATAATTTTATAATACCCTCGCGGGTATAAAAACGCAAAGAAGAAAAAATTTAAAATCGCCGAGATACCAAGAAGAGGTCATTTATTACTCCAAAATTGTTGGACGTTTTTGACAGATGCCAAGTCAGCTCGCGAAATGCAACACACAAAAAACAGCGCTAGCAGCCCACTATGCTGAGAGCGGATACTCTCCCGATTTTGATGCCACGAGCATTTTACAACAAGAGCGACATTATAACAAGCGCTTAACTCTTGAGATGCTTCACACCATAAACATACCAACAAACATCAGGCTTAACTTCAAAGCGGACACAGAGAACTGTGCACACATATATAGACATTTACTTGACCAACACAAACACTAGAATAAGTCAGATTCAAATCAAACTCCGTGGCGAGCAGTTGCACTTGTCCCGTATAAATGTATGTATAGGTTTTTAATTTTGTTAAAATAATTTAATAGAAAAGATTGTAAAATATTTGATTAATTGTTGTTTGTAAGCCCCCTGAAGACGGACCCCGATGTGGGCTCGAAATATATTGGGAAAATATAAACAAAAAGGCCGTTTTATTTTCGGATGAGACGGATGACCTCGAGCCAGCCCAACCAAACCTTTGGATTACTGAAGATCAGGTCGCTTAAGCCAACACATTGCAATTTATATATTGAAAGCTATTGCCGAAGCATAAACAAAACATTTATTTCTAATTGCCGAAAACAGCTTCGTGAGGAAAGGGCTTTAAAAATTCCTTTTGGGAAGACAATCTGAAGATCTTAACCGTGCATTGGGATGGGAAACTTGTTCAGCCAAAAAGTGAGTTTCCTTACAAATATTTTACTAATAGCTAATTCATATTTCTTAAATATAGATTCCAATGAAAACACCTCCGAAAGATTGCCAATCCTGGTGACTGGAATGGGCGTAGAAAAGCTACTTAGTGCCCCAGCAATACCCAACTCATCTGAAAAAGAGCAGGCAACGGCAATTTTTGAAGCTTTAAAGGACTGGAAAGTCAAAGATAATGTTAAGGCCCTATGCTGTGACACAACAGCTTTCAACACAGTCAGGTTGAAAGGAGCATGTAACCTGTAGGAACAACAGTTAGACAGAGATCTAATCGGAGAAAAAACACATCTCTATTAAGTCACCAGGAGGAATTCACCTGGCTAGATGGATGTGCAGAGCAATTTATTGTATTTATTTATCGAATTTAACCCCATGTAAAAGTAAAGAAGCCAAAATAAAAGTTTCAAAAAAAAAACAAAAATAAAAAGCATCTAAAAACAACACAATCCGAACGGCAGTTTGAGAAACTTTTGCATGGCTAATTGCTACAAAGCTGGCGCCAACAGCAGTGAGGGGTGACTGGGAATGTAAGGTTATTCAAAGAAAAAACTTTTTATTAGATGTTCCGAGGCGGGATCGCACCCACGACCTCTTGCACAGCGGCTGCACACACTCTAGCCGTTGAGCCATCTTTATTGTTCTCCAACAAAATGACGAGAAAAGTGCTGGAGGAGAACATATTTGTGCTCAGTGGAAAAAATGAGAATTTCAAGAATAAAACCGAAATCTAGCGACTATGCACAGGACATCTTCGAGAACAAGAGGTCTGAGCTGAAACGTCGCGACGTCCTTTATACTTTAGTTCCAGCCAAATGAATGAGAGGCAGAAAATGTTGCAACTCTGTGAAACGGTTAAAAGAATGTACAGGCTGAGCCGCTGTACTCTCCATTTCAGTATGTACATGTTGGATCGAAAATAAGAAAGTCAAATTAAACAAAATAAAAAAAAAGAGCTCTTAGTGCTTCGGTGTCTAGAAGCTAAATAAAAAATACAGATTTTCTGCAATCCAACACAATTTCACAACTGTGAAACGGATTGACACCAAAAGTAAGGCCAACTGTGTTTTTAAAAAAATGTATTATTTTGTACAAAAAAATAATTGAGAAAGGTATGCAATTTTTAAACAGCACAGTAGGCGGCTCATTTGTATTGAGGGTTACTTACATTTATGACAGTTGTCGATAAAAATGGTTCTGGAAAGTCGAAAGCGACCTTGTCAGTTCGATGGACTATACTGCAACCTGGTATTATGGCACCAAGGACAACTGTGAAGAAAGGAGCTCCGCAATGAATTACTTTCTTTACTTGTATCATGTGCTGTAGTGGCTTCCTAGACGGCATTTTTTTTTGCAATTTCTATACTCCGTGCCAGAGGTACACAGAGTATATTAAGTTTGTGCAAAAGTATGTAACAGGCAGAAGGAAACATCGTCGACCCTATAAAGTATATATATTCTTGATCAGCATCAACAGCCGAGTCGATCTAACCATGTCCATCTGTCCGCCTGTCTGTCTGTCTGTCCGTTCGTGCATTGTCATGCACACCATCTTACCGTTTTTAATAAGTGCTTACTTACTTAATTGTTGTTTTTGTCAATTTATCTGATAAGATTTTAACACTGCAACACTCGAGACGTAAATAAAGCACTTTGCTCATATATCAGTTTTCTATGAAGAGCGCATTTAGATCTGTTATTTAAGTTAACGTTACAAAAAAGGGGTCCAAAGAATACTTGCACTTTTTGTAACTGAGCACAACAAGAAAAGATCTAGAGATTTCTGTATTCGTCTCTATTTCTGTAGGTAATTTTGTCTCTTTATAAGTTCAGAATTTAAGTAGTACAAATGTAGTAAAATTAAGTAGTACAATCGATCACTATGATCAGATATTAGCTACAGTATTTTTCAAACTTCATCTTTCTAACTTACGACATTGACTTCGCTTATAGTGATGTCCAGATTGTCTACGGAGACTATAAGTCCATTAATTATAATAGGATTTAGGAATAGGTAAACCCAAACCAGTACTAAAGACTGATCTGGACGTAAATAATCTTAACAATAAATTCACCCAAAAATCAGTACCTGAAGCTACACAAAATATGTTCTAGACTGGCCCTTACTTATACTTCGTTTCCCCGATCTTAAAATTCCGGGCTGGATATTGTTCATGACTAATAGAATATCTAGAAGCATTTTGGTAACAAATGTTGTGGGATCAATGGAAAATCATATCAGCTACTGCTATTCGACCACAAAAACTTTTTCGTGTCGACTTGGTCTCGCAACAGCCACTACAAATGTTTCTTTCAGTATGCCATTTGATCTATAGTTCCTCCAGAGACCTGGAAGGACCAAAAGAGTGCGATGAATAAAACTGTCTTGTTAATAAAAATTCTCGGTATTATTTTCTTCCAGTGTATTGTCTTTTTCAACGCATTGATATGCAAATTTTCAAATACATTTCTGGTCTTCGTTTTTTCTCTTGCAGTGTGTTTTATTTCTCTCTCCGTTTGGCTTGGCTACTGAGCGTTGAACTTTTTTCTATTTTGGCACCATTTTGATTGCCATGAATGAGTAACGACCGGAAAGCTGTTTTTATGGCCACTGATAGCAGCCAGCCAGCATGGACGCTCGAAAGGTAAAACCAGACGGTCTCTGCCTCACTTCATCTCTCTGTCTCTCACTCTGTGTCGTGGGTTACCTTTCAGTTGATAAGCGCCAGAGCAAATTGAAAACGGCGTCGACATTTGAAGGCGTTGAAATGACAAGCGGGCACGTTGATTTCACTGGCAATTTTGTTGATGGATTTTTGTTAATGGACCTGGCAAAAATACCAAAATTACACTCACTGTGTGCTAGAAATTTAAATAAATTGCTGTCATTTGTTGCAACCGGCAAAGGCAAATTCAAACCCAACTACGTTTTATTTTGTTTCTAAATTGAAATTGCAATGCAAACAATTTAAATGGGATTTGCATAAATTTTGGACACTTTTGCATTTGGTCAAGCCCGGGCCTAAGTTGGGTTTTGTGTGTGTGCGTGTGTGTGCCCAGGACAAATCACTTGTAAATTGAATTAGTTTGCTTGCAGCAGGCAACCCTTTTCCCTCTGACCACAAACGCCACCACCACCATCAGCAACACTACTGCCATCTCTGGCGGACCCCAAAAAAAAAAACTGCTAGATAGGATCGAAAAGGGAAAGGACACACTCCGAAGTATGATTCCGAAAAAAATACTTTAACGGAATTAAGTTGCATGCCTAAGGAATCTCGAAATATGGTGCAAAGCATAGATTATCGAAAAAACTATTCACCAAGGTCTACTGATGTAATTTTTAAGCACATTTATTTTAAGGGTCCTGTATACCTTCAGTTGCCATTTTTTAAAGGTTTAAGGTCTGTATCCAGCACCCCGAATCGTTAGTACCATTTTCCAAAAGATGGCACCACCATGGCCTCTATACGCTAGTTTCATCCGATTCGTTCCCGATAAATATACAGCGTACATTGATGTAACGACTTTATGCTAAAATTAAGATAGCTTTCAAGCATCAATTTGTGGAATTAGAAGACATCCAAGAAGTTTACTACCGGCTTCGTCAAAAACATACAATTCATGTTTCGGGATTATTTGTTCTGTTGATCCTATTGTATTCTTAAGAGCCATGACATTAGCAATATGCTCGAAATCATCAGTTTGGCGACATAATTTAATTGAAAAAATTTCATTATTAGTTTGGTTTTATTGCCAGAATCAGTAAAGAATTAAAGTTGGCTTCTTTTAAACTGGTAAAAATAAACATTTTTCATCTGCAATTACCTGAATAATTCAAGCACAATTACTCAATAATCTCCCTTTACCGAATCTTCCCAAATGACCGCTTCTTATTTCTGATCAAATTTGGCATACCCCAAGGAGATGTATAACGTTTTCAGTTTCATGCAAATTACAGAGACTGCATTCGGTGTTAACAGAGCTCCAGTGTGGCCTGTAGTTAATGTTAAGCATCTTACATCGAGCCCGGCAAATAAGAGAGAGTGCTTAAGTATCGTAGCGGTCATGAAAGTAGTTGAGCGCTTCCAGACTAAGCTCAAATTTTTTGTACCTGTTTCGGACTACACTTTGCCTGGCTTGCCTTAGAAACGAGTCTCTTTCTCTGCTAACAGCTTTCTCCAACAGCAATTGATGGGATTTTTCCCAAGATCCGACACATTGTAGGTCTATGTGTACGTCATGCTCATTAAATATGGACAGCCAATTGTCAAAAACTTGGGATTTGAATGAATGAATGTTTTTACCAGCCTGCAATTCGGCATATCCTTAACTTTCCGTATGTAAGTGAAGTGGCTTTGCAGACAGTACAAGAATAAACAAGTCAGGCCTAGCTATTTTTGTATGTTGATCTAGCTGAAGAGTTGTCAGCACTGTATGTAACCTTAGTATATTTTTTTAGCACAAGTATTTTTTGTATATATACAAACTGGTCACACTGTTCAGCGAACTCTTATCAGCTGGAGGAGCGTCCGCGCATTGCATGTTATTGAAATGTTCGTTTTTCATCTAAAATAGAACTAAAATTCGATTTTACCATAAATAAATGGCTTATAAAAACGTTAATAAATCAAAGTGCATAAACCTACACAAACCAAATTGAAGGAAAACGCTTTGTTTGGCTTTTTTTATACTGTGCAGTGTTTGTGTTTGCCTCCCCCTCCACCTGCGCCTCCTTTGGGTAGGCCTAAAAATAATTTCAAAATATCAAAAATAAATGCGTTTTCTACACAAAAATCATGAATTGAAAGAATCTTAGAAGAGAGTGAAAGTGAGTGCAGTGCAAGTTTCGGCCACGCCCAGTTCACTTAAGGCGAGAATTGCCCGTTGACCTTCAGACCACCTTCAGCGTCAGCGTCAGCAGCAACACGTTGTGTGTAATCAATAGAATCGGCAAGCACAAGCAAATAAACAAACCTTTGCCGCGTGCCCCCGCCCAAACCACCCACTCTCCCGCCGGCTGCCAGGGGTAACCAGCCACCTAATCAACAACAACTGCAGTCCGCTCTCCCACCCAAACTGATGCAGCGCTGCTCGCTCGCTCGCTGTGCCTGCTCCTGACTGAAGTTAACTTGCTTGGCTCGCTCGCCCGCTTATGCTCAGTTGAGCTTCAATCGCTTAGCGGGAAAGTTTCGTTTACGCGCAAAAAAAAAACACAAATTTGAAATATCATCCAAACTATCAGCCGGTGTGACCCAGTGTATAGCGTGTTAAAAGTGCTGATAAGCACAGCTTAGCTAAATTATTGTTTCAATTGCACTTTTGCTTACGTCATTCGTCACAATTAACCATTTTTTTTACAGATAAACAGTTCAACGACTTTGAGCTTTAACAATTTAATTCATTTAATTTTCATTTGGCACCAAATTTATTGCGCATACGCCTCGTGTGTGGGTGGTGAACGACCTAAAATATATCAAACAAATACAAACAAACAACAACAAAAACCACAATTAGACATCGAACGTGCGATCATGAATGAACGAGAATTGAGCTGCAATTCGGGCGGACAGTTTATGGATCGCGGACGCATGAATCAGAATGGCGTTGTCCAGCCATTGCTTACCGGTAAGTGATACAAAATTCGAACAATATTTATATATATAAGGCCTTGATCCGTATTTTGAGTCGATTAACCCTGATTTTGCTTTAATCTTACCGGAAAATACTTTTTACGGAATTCCAAAGTCTAAAAAACCATTTGAAATTTTGGTTCACTTATAATTTCTTCAAATTTCCACATTTAGAGACAATAAAAAACCAGAAACTCATTTCTGTTTTTGATTCGCCCGTAATTCCTTCAAATCTCCACTTTTGAAGTTCGCACAGTGGTCCAGAATCGTTTTGCCTTGGACAAAATTCTGTAACTTTTTAACCGCCCAATATTTATAAGCTTGCAAAGGGTATTATAAAATTGTGCGGATGTTTGTAACGCATTAAAGAAAGCATCTCCGACCACATAAAGTATATATATTCTTGATCAGCATGACGAGCTGAGTTGATTTAGCCTTGTCAGTCTGTCCGTCCGTCCGTCCGTTTGTCTGTTTCTATGCTATCTCCTCCGTCAGTTTTAAAGCTATCCTCACCAAACTTTGCACGCAGTCTTTTGGTACATATAGGCTGCACACTTGTCGGAACCGGCCGGATCGGATGACTATAGCATATAGCTGCCATAGGAACGATCGGTCGAAAAACTAGTCTTAGTGAGAAAAACTTTTTTGTTTTTAATGGAAACGCCTCCAGAGTACGTATTTCTTAGTTTACAACCCTTTCCCATAATTTCACTAAGTTTGGTCGAAATCAGATGACTATAGCATATAGCTGCCATAGGAATGATCAGTCGAAAAACTAGTTCTAATGAGAAAAACTTTTTTGTTTTTAATGAAAACTTCCTTATCATTGGCTACACTTATTTTATATACTTTTAACAATTCTACAAAGTTTGTCGAATCGGATGACTATAGCATATAGCTCCCATAGGAACGATGGGTCGGTTCTTGAAAAACTTTTTTGTTTTTAATGAAAACGTCCTTATATTGGCTTACAGTTATTTTATATACTTTTACACAATTCTGCAAAGTTTGTTCGAAATCGGATGTCTATAGCATATAGCTGCCATAGGAACGATGCACAGTGGGCGATTAGGCCTCGCTAACGGCATTTAATTAATAACTTCCAAACGAAAATAGATATCTTCAGTCGGTTTTTTTTACTGCTTAGAAACAAATCAAAGAATTTTTAAGAAAAACCTCTTTTTTTTTTAATTTTTTAATAATTTTTTTTTAATTAAAATTTTTTTTTATTAATATTTTTTTAATTTTTAATTTTTTTTTCAACTTTATTAATCAGATTTTATAAATCAATAATATCTAGAAATAGATAAAATATTATTCAGAATCAGAGTCAGGCATATCCAGATGCTTCATTAAAAGCAATCTCTAAACATCCTCGCACATAATAATATTTTTTGCAGACGAAATTGAAGAACCATTTGACAATGAAGATATCAAATGGTCGGAAGTGTTTATGAAATCTTTTATTGTATGTTTATTCTGGAATTTTTTCTTGTATTGCCCTCACGCATGCTTCGAAAGTCCTTGTTCCTGGCTTCAAGAGCTTTCTCGGACATCATACCAATTGGAGGGAAAAATGGTTTATAATATCTGCTCCGTGAATTAAATTCTGTGCTTCAACGAAAGTTTCGGCAGCTTCCAATGCGTAAGATCCGAATGCCTCCGTATTTATATCGAATGGAAAAACATCCTTGAAGTGTTTCCTTTGTTCTTACTACCAGTACCAGCCACTGGTATATCCACCAACAAATGCATTTCTTCCTTCTTAGCTTCTGCTGAATACTTCTTTATATCCTTGTCAGCACCATGTGGTGACTTAATAAGCCATATTCTAATAGGTTTCCATTAATAGATAAGCTCTTCACCAAATTTAGATTGTTCATATTTTTGGGAATTGGGAAGAGGATTCCGATATGACACTGAACGTTTTGCCATCAAACAGGGTCATATGAAATTGGTGATCAAATCTAAAGGTACTCACTAACTAATGTCGGTACAATATTTAATATTTGGCTCTTAATGTTTTCAATTTCTCTGCGAGTCAAGTCTGCCGTTTCTTTCTCGCAAAGTTTTTTGATTGCTCGACAATATTGGGTAAAGGAATGTCGTTTATTTTTCCATACAAATTGAAAATAAATATCGGTCCATCATGACTCCATCGAAGTCATCAAATTTTGTGCTATATGTAGAATGGCCGCTGCTGCCATCACAATCCCATTTGTAGGTAGCAGGTAATTGGTTGTTATTATTATTTTCAATTTGGTTTTACTTTCTGGGTGTGCTTCATTAATCCTAGCAATAGAATGGCCCACTTAGCTTTGTAGTGGTACTTTAGCGAAATGATCAGTGACCGTGAGCCACTAGGATTGCATTTTTTTCCGCACAGTGCAGTATATCGGCGTTTTGGCCTTAAGCCTGCTAGTAAAATTTTGCAGCTTTTTACCAATCTCTCACTGCTCCTCCTGAGTATAAGGTTTTTGAGAACAGTAACAATTACCCAGCTTTCAATGGTGGAAATATTCTTGGTTGGGATCGCTTTTTCGTGTCATTCTAAAAAAGTGTCCGTTCCATAATTTAAAGGGTAGCAGGTAGCACAATGATTCACACTTCCAGATAAAATAATAGTTAAACTGAATCCAGGGTAATCTGGTAAGTTCTACTCCACGAAAGACAGGATTGCGCTACTGCGGCTCGTTGTTAATACACTTAAATACCACTACAATTTATAAGCAACACATTTATAAACCGGTCACAAACACTGATTTTCTATGTAAAACATACCATGAAGTTATACCAAACTTTTAATAAAATAAGTAAAGATTGTACATTTTCCAAGTAATCGAAATCAAGGCTCACAACAAAGAAACAATTTAGAAAAGAGCTTGCTGAAACAAATGTTGTGTTTGACAGCTCACAGCTGATGATCAACTGATCAGAGAGCTAACTAAACTAGTTTTAGTGAGAAAAAATTTTTTGTTTTTAATGAAAAAGTCTTTTTTTTATTGGTATATTTTTATTTTATATTATTTTTATAAAATTCTACAAAGTTCGGTCGAAATCGGAGGACTAAAGCTCCCATAGGAACGATCGGTCGAAAATCTAGTTCGAGTGAGAAAAACTTTTTTGCTTTTAATGAAAACGTCCTTTTTATTGGCATATTCTTATTTTATATACTTGAACACATTTCTACAAAGTTTTATCAAAATCGGATGACTATAGCATATAGCTGCAGTATGAATGATCGGTCGAAAAACTAGTTTGAGTGAGGAAAACTTTTTTGTTTTAAATGGGATCGCCTCCAAATTTCGTTATTAACAGTGTATTATGCTTTTCCATGATTTGACCAAGTTTGGTCGAAATCAGACATCTATATAGTATAGATCAAATAGAAAAGTAAGGTCCTAAAAGTAGTCTTAGAAAAACTTTTTGTTTTCAATGGAAGCTGCAAAGGGTAACAAAACTTCGCCCGAGCCGAAGTTAAGTTCCCCCTTTTTATTTATTCTTTGATTCTAAAATGTTCTCAAAAACGGAACATATCAACTCACATCAAGATTTTGCGTTCTCAAAAATTCGTTCTTGAAGTGAGAAAAATGTTCTTAAAGTGAAAAAACATGGTCATGATTAGTTTTTGTGACCGATTGTGCTCATTTTGAATCCAATGTTCTTAGTTTTTTCCCCTCTGTTTACAGAATAAGAGTCTTAAGTGAACCATGCTTTGGGTTCAGGTTCGGTAGTTCTTCAAATTAGAAGGTTTAATGTAGTAAATAAGGCAGAACCGAACTGGATTTCAGGCGTTCGGTTCTGGACCGGTTCGATACATTGGTTGTTAGTAGAAGTACCATTGAGCTTTACTGAACCGTCTGGCCTAATCTGACAAACTGAGTGAAAGCACGGGGTAGATTAGCTATCATATTATATTATATTCACTCTGCATGCCAGACAATTGTAGTAATAAAAGCTAGCTTTATGGAATATAAACAGAGACCGGAGATAATTCCTGATAAATGTAGTGCAGCGGCATTCCATTTTCATATTTAATTTGAAATTTGGAATAAAGAAGCAAAAAAAGTTCAAATTTATTTCATCAAACACAACTCAATTCAAAATGATTCCAAATCTGTAGACTATTTGCCGGTCTGGTTGACATTTTCACGCAGACATTTTGGCGCTTCAGTTTCTGGCCTAGCTATTTTTGTCCCAAATACATACACACTCATTCACTCATTGGGTATGTACACACGATCTTGGGTCTTTGCACTTAGATAAGAATTTGCATTTCATTAGCTGTTTGTTTTATTTATTTTTGTTTGTTTATTGTTTGTGACCGGCAATTAATATACAAACAAAATGAACTTTGAGCGTATCTTATCTGTGGCATGGGTTAATTGTTCATACATATTTCTATTTGCAGACTTGTATCAAATAACAATGGCTTATGCTTACTGGAAATCGGATAAAACAGACGATCAGGCTGTATTTGATTTATTCTTTCGAAATAATCCATTCCATGGTGAATTTACCATATTCGCGGGTCTCGAGGAATGTCTGAAGTTCTTGGATAGTTTTCATTATTCGCAAAGCGGTGAGTAATTCTAGTGAAATGAAAAATGAATTTGATTATAAGCTCTCTTTTCTTTACAGACATTGAATACTTAAAACAAACCTTGCCCGAGGGCATTGAGAATGAGTTTTTGAGTATTTGGGTAATCTGACAGCTAGAGAAGTCACTCTATATGCCATTGATGAGGGCACTGTGGCATTTCCACGGTGAGTTGAGGTGGGAGTAGGTGGACTACGTTTTATGTTTCGAGAATGTTTAAGTTTAGGTAATAGAAACAAAATGTTTTTTTTCTTTTGGAAAAAATGTTACATATTTTTTGATATGTGATAAAATGTGACAATATGTACATATTTGCTATAGTGGAAATAAGCTATAAGTCTATGCTAAATAGTACCAAACTTTTGATGATTCATTCATTCTCGAAATCTAAAAAGTCTCCCATTTATTAAAAAAAAAGCTCATACTAAAATGTCTGATTTAGTGTACCCATAATCAAACTGGAAGGACCTCTCATTATTGTACAACTATTGGAGACGACTCTTCTCACGCTGGTGAACTATGCCAGGTAAGTTTCCCAGAGATTTATTTCAATTTTATTTATATCACTTTTCTCCTCAGCTTAATGGCCACCAATGCAGCTCGCTATCGCATGGTGGCAGGCAAACATGTCAAACTATTGGAATTTGGATTGCGTCGAGCTCAGGGACCGGATGGTGGTCTTTCCGCATCGAAATATTCCTATACAGGTACGAACTTTCACACGCCTTTTAAGACAACTAAGGTCAACCGTGTGCGATTTACTTTGGCATTGCCGAATTGCATGCAGCCGGCTCATTATCAATTAAAAAAAAGGAAGCTATTGGGCATTGATCGGCGGTGCCAAGCTCCTCTCGTCTCATCTATTTCATATTGTTCATGATGTGATTGCATGCAAAGCACGTGTCACTGTCACAAAACCCGCCCACTCCCACCCCAGTAAAGTTCAAGAACTCTCGTTTATGTGTTAAACTAAATGCGCCGTAAAGCCATAAAGTGGGTGGTACACGCAACGTCGCCGCCCTCCCATCGAATGAAGGATGTGCTGATGTGTTCATGTATGTGGGAAGGGGGTTGAATGGTACCAGGACGTAGCCTGGTACCCGACGACCATCAGCTTTCAATTGGCGCTCACACATCGTAACTTTTGTGTTGCAGAAAAACCCAAAAAAAAATTCAACGCCAAAACTTTTTAATGCGTGTAATTATACGAATATCGTGGGGATTTTTAACCCATTTTGATAGATTCGCGTGATCCAAGGTCCCTGCCAAGGCTGTGGCTGTCCATTAAATGGATTAATATTCATGCATTATATTATGTTTCAGGAGGAAAGCCAAATAAATGACTCATAAAGTCACCTAGATTTCTTTCTAAAAATAACTCATTACTTCATTAAACGAACTGCTCATGTCACTATGAGATTATTCTATTTGCTTTTAAGAAACTTGATGAAGACTTTGAATTGTCAGTGATGATTTTTAGCTTATATTTTCAGAATGAAATTTGAAATTCGTGGCATCATTCACTCCTCCTCTCCACCAAACCTTTGCTTAAAGTTCTCCCCAAATATTTCCAATACTTGGAGCTTCTCTTGACAGTTCTTTTTCAAGTCTATTTAGGCCTGTCTAATGTCCATTATTCCATCCATTAGGTTACATTCCTTAGCCTTTCGAACATGAGTTCCCTTAGAGACGATTCTGTAGTACCATGCGGTGTCACGTTGTACATCATTACAAATTTCTGTAGTATTTGAAGAACTTTTTTTAGCGATCTATTCATGTACTCATCCTACCCGTTAGCTGAGGCCAATATGGTGTGGTGTTGATAGAAGCTTATAAATCTTTAAACTCGTTACTAGTAAACCTTATCAGCCGACAAGATTTCTGGATACCAGAGAACTGCAAAAAGTACAAAAAACGTATACGCATACGTATTGCGTCAAATGCGTCAATGCTTCAATGCGAATCTAGTCAAAAAACGTATGCGTAGTTCAATAAAAGTACCAGTGGAGACTTTAGTATATTGATTTTTGATCTTTATTTTTGATTCTAGTCAGGTTAAGCCCAGTATGGCATTACTAAAAAAAGCGATCTAAGATTTTCGGAAGTAAATTTTGGCTTTGAAGACTTGTGGAGAGTAGTGCATTAAATAGAGTAAGCTTGGAATGCCAGTGGAGAGGTATTTGGAGTCAAAAATCATGTAAACTGTTTAGAAGAGTAACATTTTTGCCTTGGAGCTTAAGTGAGCTAAAATAAGTTTTGAGCTTTATATAATTTCAAAAAACGCGACCTACATGTCTTGAAACTGAAATGGGATCTTGGAGAGTTGTGGAGAGTAAAGCTTTTTATGGTTTAGGGTTGCTAAGACTGAACATAAATAAAGTGTAGATTTATTTAGGCTGATTTTTTAACGTCTTTGGTTATCTGAGAATAAATTTTAGACTTGGAGAGTTATAGAAAGTCAAACATTATCAAGGATGACATGGAATCTCTTGTGATTTTCGTATAAACGCTTGTATTTCCAACTTCCTTCAAAATGCTAGACCATAGATGGGCAACCTCACCGTCTCCCGCCCGCCGTTATTCTGCTTAAAATACGGCCAGAAAAGTCTGCTGCGCAATTTATGTTGCCCTTTGTGTTTAATTTTGCTTCCCACCACTGTGCTAGACTACTAGATTAGATGACGAAAGTTTAGCGAATTGAAACCGACTGTTCAAAGCAAAGTAGATTTAGGTAGTAGGTCCAACCGGAGATATACTTGTCACTTTACAACAGAGATGTTCCTCCATAGCCCCCAGGGGCCGAGCGCAATCGGCTATTTAAACGCACACGAGCCGAGCGCATGCCGAAATCGGGCATATGAGCGTAAGCAGAGCTCTCTTTGCCTTCATTCAAAGCTGGGCTATGTCCCTTTAATATCGCACACCAAGACACTCTCACTTTTTGGCCTCGCTCTTCTTGAACATCTTATCTACCCCCAATTTTGAAAAAACCGGACCGCGACACCCTATCCGGGGACTCCCGGGTCAATGGTAAAAATTGAAGTTGCTTTTTGTTCTTTTTCTACTGTCTTATTTCTCAAAATTTGTGTTACACTTTTCTTCGTTTCCTTAGAAGGCGCCTGTGAACGCTAAACTTTTTCCACACCACCAATTTGAGTATTAGCGCGTTTTTTGTGGTTTCCCCAGGCCTAGTCCCTGTGCCAACAGATGTCCTGGAAAAAAATGTAAGCCTTGACCACCAAATATAGTTTTAAGATACTCACCACGAGGCTATACCTCCTAGTCCTTCCGCCGCTTCCTCCTCATCAATCCATTTCTTCTGTTCCAATCCTTCCACCCTTCCTCCTGTTCAATCCTTCGACCGCTTCTTCCTCTCCCTCTTCCTGTATTGCCTGTGTTTTTTTAAAAAAATTTTGCTGCGGCTTCATGCTATTAAAAGACTTACCTCGGAAAATTCCACATTATTAATTATGTTGCAATGATTTGGGTTGTAAAGCTTCCCGATTTCCAACAATAGTTGGTGGATTCTCTGGGAGTGATCCGGGAACTTTTTGAAAAACTGAAACTTCGCCAGGTATCCTATGTAATGCTCTTTTTTCCTTCCAAATTTTGGAAGCTGTGACCGCATGTCTCTCCAAAGTCTTTCGATATTCTGCGTGTGCGCTTTAGTTGTGGGATCAACAAAGTTTTTTGAGTGATTTACAGTTTCATGTGTAAGTCCCTCTTCCTCCAGGCAATTGTACGCCTTCCAACAATCCGACATAACTGTGGTTCCCGCGGCGATGCGATTCTGGATTATTTCGAGCAATGTCTCTTTTCGGCGATCTTCCACCGGAACTATAAAAAATCTCCGGACTCTCTAGCAATGCCCCCGAAGACCCACTGTCCTTCTACTATGCGGCCACAGTTGAACCTACGCTTTCCAATTTTGACAGTTAAGGCAAAAAACAATCTGTTTTTATACAAAAATTCGAAATTTTAAAAAAATTTTTAATTTTAAACCGGGGGGGCCCCCGCGTCTGAAGAACGTCATAGTTCTTGTAAATTCGCGGTCCATCGAGGATATTTTTTTCAGAATTTTTGGTAAACAATTACCCATCGCTTTTTTACATACAAAGGTAAAGAATTTTACATTGAAATTGCAAACTTTTTGCGAAAATCTCTAGAGATTTCCGTGTCACACTCTTATATGATCAAGGCAGGAAATTTAAATATACGGTCTAAAGTAATCAAGTAGCAGCTTGTTTAGAGTGGGAGTGTTGTGTAGAGTTTTAAATATCTGATCTGGGAAATTGGTTTGTTGGTAAGAAATATGTAGTTTGATACCTTCCCAATAGAAATCTTGTTCTGGACAAGTTTGGACTAGGTAAAATTTTTAAATTTCAGTTCAATTCAGGCGATAATGGGCAACAAAACCCATCCCCGACGGTCGTTGCTAGGGAGTACTTTGCTTTGGTTAGGTCGACAAATACCATACGCAGGTCCGACCGGTATTCTAAACATTGCAATATGCTCCAGCTCTGGATCCTATCCTGTCCAGGAAGGCGTCTTTTAAACGAATTTGCCCTCTAAGTTTCTAGATATTTGGGAAACCGATCTTAGGTCATCCACCAGAGCTGCTTTCTTTTTATACTTTGGTTTTTTGTTTAATTTTGCGGTTTTGCGATTATTTTCTTGGACAACTTTTTGTGTTAGCTCCAAGTTTTGCATTAAGATCGTCTCGTCGAGAAATTTTCGTATAAGCCCGGTCGAGTTGGATTTATGCACTTTTCCTCTTGAAAAGTTTGTTCAGTTTGATTTGTAGAATGAGGATTTTACTTAACTTGCTTCTTTCTGATATTGTCTTCCAAGATCTAACTGATTGCGTTATCATTTTTCATCGATCTCGTAGGGGATCTATGGCCTATCCAGCGGGTTTCTCTTACTCCAAAAATGTTCACATTCTACTTGTAAAATTCGTTCTTGAGTTGGTAGTATATGGCGTTGTTTTCAGGTTACTTTCAGGTGCTTACTTTCTAGAATTCTTTCGTAGTTCTTTTTCGGTGCTTTTGACCGAAAACCCTTGGGGATTTTGAGTATTAGACGATGGATTGTTGTTTCGGTAGCTTGATTTCTTTAGAGAGTATAGCGAGGCCTGCTCTTTAGTGACTTCACTTCGGTTACTTGATTCGCCTTCTCACAATTAGATCGGGTGTTCCAAAGTGCTACCCAGAGGGGACTTGGCTCTTTGAAAATGCACAAAGTTTGTATGGATTTTGTTCTTGAAACTCTCTTCAAGTCGAAGCAATTGCTTGTGCGATAGAGTGGCACCAGTTCCACCGCTGCTTTATATCATTTCTTTTAAACATTAAGAACTTCTCTTAATAACGCAAACTGAGATAAAGCGACAATTGATTCCATTGAAACTTTCAATCTGCATGAACATCCACTAAGCGCCTTTATTTAATCAAATGTCATCTTTCTGTCCCTCTCTTTAGGTGGCTTCGATGGTACCTCCAATGTGCTGGCTGGAAAACTCTTTAATATACCCGTCAAGGGTACACATGCGCATGCTTACATCACCAGTTTTAGCAGTTTGGGAGAGCTAAAGACGCGTCTGCTTAAGCACAAGCAAACGGGTGAGTTTTGATGCATATAAATTCATTTCCAAATAATAATTCTTCCTTTTTTTCAGGTATCATGGAGGATCTTTTGGAGCATGCCGTGCGTCATCGTCAAATGTTGTCCCATGTACTTGACGTTTCCACCGAGGAGTCCAGCGAGGGTGAACTGGCGGCCATGGTCTCGTATGCCATTGCCTTTCCGGATGGCTTTATGGCCCTTGTCGATACGTACGATGTTAAGAGGTATTTCGCTTTTAGGCAGATTCTCTCGGAACGGTTTTGGTTTTTGAGTTTTCGAGTTTTAGTTCTCCTTCCCCCTACCCCATATGTGTTTTCAAATCGTGCACTTCTACAAAATGAAACTAATGTGTCGTCTCGTCGCTACCCTGTTCCAAAATTTTCTTCTACTCTTCATTTTGTGAGTTTTCCTTGAAATGGTGAATAATGAAAGTATTTCCAACAGCCGAGAAACAGAACAAATCACACAAATCCCACCACCCGAACAAACTGATAGCAAAACAGACAGTCCTTCATCATCATCACCAGCAACGAATGGTCACAAGTTGGCTAATGGCAATGGCTACAAGATACCAAATGGTCATAAGCTAAATGGCCTTCAAAATGGTAACCAGAAACAGAATGGTAGTAGGTTGCCGACAATTAAAGTGCCCAAAGAGCGCGAAACTGCTTCAGCACAAAAAACTTCACAATCATCAACAACAACAACAACAGCAACAACCACAACTGTGTCCAATGGGACGGCGTACCTACCAAAATATGTCGAGAAGTCATGCAGGTAAATGTCAACTATCAAGAAAATTATGATAGGATTTTTGTTTGTCCTTTTTTATAGTGATGTAAAGCGATTCAAAAACTTTATTTTTAATTGAAATGGATAGGGAGTCATTTCTGTTTCTGTTATACGCGGTCTGATGGCAATTTGCGTAAAAGAAGAGAAGAAAAAGAGGGTTCACACAAGTTTACTCATACATTCTCATTTGTAGCTATACGCCAGGGGTGCCCAAGAGCACCTAATGCTCGCGCAGTCACTAACACAAATAAAAAGAAGCATCAAAAGCCGTCTCAATCCCTGGAATAAGACTGAAGTGTGGGACTTCAACCCACTAAACTACCGCCTTCTTCTCCCCGATTCCCGGTGGCACTGCCGTGAGGTATTAGGGCTCATCTAGGTTTCTCTCCTATGTGAATTGTTGCGCAAGCTTTCTGCGCTACACAGGCTTTAGAAGACTGTCGTGTCCGTCTCATACGTGTCTAAATATGGTAAATTTCTAGTCTTGACCCGTTTGTTCAAAAAAAAAAAAAAAAAAAAACAAAAGAGGCCGATTTATGATGAATTTAGGGAAAATCATTTTTTGGGGGTCTTCACTGGTCTTTTTTTAAAAAAAGTTTTAAAGTTTCGATGCAAAATGCAATTTTGCAAGGCTAACTTGATCACTTTTTTAAAAATTCTGTAAATTTTTGTCGTTTACCAACACTAAGTGAAACGGTTTCCATACAAAAATGTGAATAATGTGTAAAAAATGTAAATGAAAATAAAATTCTTCTTTGGATAAAATTTGGTGGTCCTGAAAAGGACCGATTTGGTCCCAAGTCATAAAAGGAAGGTCAGGTCAAAAGCAGGGGTCATCATCGATCATCACCAATCGTCAAAATCTTATATAATATTCATAGCAAGGTCAGGAATGTAAGCAAAGGGTCGTCATCAATCACCGCCAATCGTCAAAATCATAAAACAGTTTCAAAGCAAAGTCAGGAGTGAAAGCTTTGGGTCATCATCAGCACCAGTCGTCAGCATCATCGTCTTCCTACAGGATAGTGGAGATGTAAAGGGTACTGCTTACCAAATTTCTAGAGACTCCCAACTAAGATTCAAAGAAAATGTAGTCGAAACTGATGTTTTGAGGACTGTGACATGGACATCTTCGTTTATTTCGGATTCCTTCTAGGGATCATAAAGCCTTCCAATGGCCATGAAAAGCTCATGAATCCTCTCCCTATGGTCCGGAAATTTCTTTAAAAATTGGAACTTCGCCAAATAGCCAATATAATGAGCCTTTTTTCGGCCAAAGTGTGGAATATCGCCCCGCATGTCGCGCCACAGTCTTTCTATGTTTTGTGTGTGCGCACGCGTCTCGGGATCCACAAAGTGCTTTGAGTGGTTGACTGTTTGGTGCTGGAAGCCTTCTTCATGCAAACAGTCGTACGCTTTCCAGCAGTCCGACATTATTGTCGTCCCATCCGCAATGCGCTCCCTTATAATATTTAGCAATGTGACTTTATCCCGTTTTTCCATTGAAAGAATGAAAAAGTCGCCACTTTCCCTCTCAATTCCTCCAAAGACCCATTGACCTTCGACCACTCGTCCACAGTTGTATTTCCTTTTCCCGACTTTAGCCTCGTCTATTTCTACAACTTTTCCAGGCCCTCCAATTTTGTCACGGCTATGTGAAATGCTCCAGTCAATGTAAACTTCTCTTAGGAAGCTTTTCCAGTCCGTAATAGACTGGCGAGACCATCCCAGTTCGCTCAGTAGGAAATTCGTTTCTCCCTTCAGGCGGATGCAGTCGAGCATAATGAAATTTGAAATTTCCTGAATTGTAAATTTTGATCCTGCGAAGAAAGTGTTTACTCGCACACTCTCCTGAAAATTGCATTGAACCTTGACCCGTTTCTTTTTTCCATGCTGCTGGGAATGAGTTGCGTAGCAACGGAAAGAGAATCTTGTGTCGTCCCTCGAATTGAGCTTACACATGGCACCGCACCTTGGACATTTCTTCTCCGAAAGAATGATGTTGTGTTCTCTGAGAAATACGAACAAATCATTCTCCCTGCTCATGAGTTGATGAAACTCCGTCGAAGAAAAAGAACATCCTGAACACGACATTTTCACAAAATTTAGCACAGTTACAGTTACTTTTTTGACGTATCGTGTTACAAGTAGTGTTTGTATACGGCAAATGTACATACCAGACAGAAAGTACTGTTGGATAACGTTTATAATTTTTAAAAAAGTGACCAGGTTAGCCTTGCAAAATTGCATTTTGCATCGAAACTTTAAAACTTTTTTTAAAAAAAGACCAGTGAAGACCCCCAAAAAATGATTTTCCCTAAATTCATCATAAATCGGCCTCTTTTTTTTTTTTTTTTTGAACAAACGGGTCAAGACTAGATAATTACCCTAAATATGGCGGCGCATCTATTGTGCTAAGAGCTTCCAGCTGAGTTGAAGGCATTTTGTATAATCAGTGTGGTCACCAGATCCACTCCGTCGCTCTCCTTTTTGCGTTGCCTTGCTCGCGATACCACATAACTTTCCGATGGCATCTATGGTTGATCGTCCTCTTCTGAGTTCACATACATTTGTCTACAGCTTCCTCTAGGCGCGCCTTTAGAATCCGCACAAGGATTTTTCCGACAGCATGCACAAAGGTCTATAAGCTAATGGATCTTCCGCTGTCTTTTCTTAATTTGGTAGTAACACCAAACGCTGTACTTTCCACCTCGTTGGAAATATTCCCTCTGTAAGACAGGAATTGTACAGATCCACGAATGCCTGAGGCTTACTTTTTATTGCCAATCTTAGAACCTTATTTGCATATCATCTACACCTCAGCTATTCGCTGCCAGTCTGTTACAAGGTGCGCGTTGGGAGGCATAGGAAAGAGACACATATGAAGTTGTCGTTATGCGTAAGTCCTATACGCGCGGCAATGCCACCAAAGCGTATAGAGCGCGGGCACCCCTGCTTGAGGCACACAGCCTAAATGCTTCAATCTTGTCCACTTTCTATATTTTTCAGTGAAAAGTTAAAAGTTTCATAACATTTTCTAGTAATGCCCAGATTAGATTCATTTTACAATCATTTCGGGTAAGAAATATTGAAATTCTAGAACAATTTGATTTGAAGACACTTTTAGAACCCAAACGGTATGACTGACAGAAGTTCCTTAACAGCTTTAAAAAATTTTCAAAAAAAATCCAAATTCAATTACAGGATACTCGTTTTTGAATCGATTTACTTAGTCTAAACTTTCTAAACTTTATCCCAAAACTCATTTCATTATTTCAAAGTTTCCTTTTCAATGTTTATTTTCCATTTAAGTACTAATCCCCTCTACTTTCCTCATAGTCTCAGGTTTGTTTTGTTTTGGTTTCATTAATAACATCAACATAACCGTTCAAAATTGTTGCTACTAAATTCAAAAACACTCCAAACATATATGTGAATGTCATGCTTTTATATATATATAAAAAATTGGTCCAAATTGATAGAGGTGACTCAAAAACGCAAACAGGTGATGTGTGCTCTTTATTTATAACTATAACTTTTGCTTTAAGCTGTACTAAACCTCATTTGATTTTCATTTTTATGTTTTTTACTTATTTTTTTATTATATTTTTATTTCTCGTCTTAAATCTGAATGTGAAAGAAATCCAAAACAAAACATTAATCGAAACTAAACCCGAATCAGAAACGCAAACAAAATATACTCCCCCCATCTAACATAGTTAAAATGACTTCCCGGCACTATTTTGGCAGAGGTATGTAAAACACGTCTTTCAAAAACACACAAAATGAATTTAAACCAATTAAATATACAACCATTTGTTACCATACCACATGACCTTGGACTTAAACTAATTTGAATTGGGTGTAAAACAAATGAGAAATGCAAAAAACTTAAAAAGATAATATTTTTATAAATCTCCCTTTTTAGGATAGTAAAACAAATGCAGTTAGCCCCAGATATATACCATATGTTCTTATAAGCATTGAGAGTTGGCGAATGCCCAAAAACAAAATGATTTCCAATTATTCTCTGAAAGAGTCACAAACCGATTGGTGATACCTGCAATACCTGCAGCGATCTGCAGAGAAAAGACAACTTTATTTCAGTTCGATTTTCTCTGTAAGCTTTACGTAAGAGATGGGCAGGCCCTTTCTCTTATTGCTGCCATCGCCGGCATACGGCGCCATCTCGGCGCTATTGAGACGACTGTAAAATCAAATACATGCAGTGTGTCAATATGGGTTTTTTCCTGTTGTTGTTGGACTGCTCCCAAAATAAAATTTCGTGCGCACCGCTGCTTAACGTTGTAAAGAAAAAGATTGGCTCATTCTTAAGCTATGTACTCAGACAAGCTAAATCGATTTATCTGGGGTCAATTCCATATAAATCGAGAGCGTAAGTTAAAGTCGGCCCTGCCCGACTTCCATATACCCGTTACTCAGGGAATTAATCTTGTATAGACTTCCCTTATGTTAGTTAACAGAGCATTTACGAGTATCGGGTATAAAAAGCTAGCTAAACGGTTGCAAAAACTTTTAGCTGGTCTCTTAGCTTGTGCCAGTTCGCAGTCAAGCTAATTGCCTTAGCTCATACCCAGCTAAAAACTTGTTGCGCCGCCAGCCTTCTTAGACTGCCCCTTTGGATTGCGCTGCCCCAGTGGGATGTTTCGATTATAGTCACCCGAGCCGAGCGTCATTATTAAAAACTATTGTCGATTGCGACTACGTAACCGCGCGGTACCTCGTTTAGACTCACACTATCGGGGCTTGTAGGTAGTTTTCCGAAATCCTGTAGTGAATGCTTGTGCGGCTTCTGACGGGAGCCAGCCACCGGGCTTTGCCTCTGGGTGTTTGTGCCGTAATGCATACGGGTATTTGATCGTCCTAGTGAGTTTCTGCAAGCTTATGTCGTTTCTTGTCTTGATTTTAATAACTCCACTTTTGGCGGATGCCTTCATTCAGTGAACTCGTAGAGAGCCTTCTTGGTTGTTCGAGCGGCATTTGATAGAATTCCTTGTGTTCTCTTTGTTCTTCTGCGTTGCATATATACCATAATCCTTTAGCGTCTCTGTACGTAGAAACTTAGTTTCTAGCTCTTATTTGAGGGTCCTTGTTTTGTACTTCCTCACTCGATTTCTCAACCGTTATGGGCGTCATCCTATTCCGCCGAACTTGTCTCGCTGCGACTGGCTTAAATTGATTGAGTTTAGCTGGGTAGAAGCCAAAAAATTGTTGGCAATTTTTTATCAACCAACCCAGCGTTGAGTCCTCAACGAACTCAAACTCGTTTATTGCATCGATGTTCTGCCTGTCCTCTATCAGATATCATATCATTCAAGCACTATTGTTGCTCTCTTGAGAAAGTAGGACCAGGACAATAATCGACATGAATTTTAGCATTCGTTATTTTCACCATTTTATCTGGTCACAGCGAAATTAAAATGAGAATCAGAACCAAAATTACTTGCAGGAATCCCTCTTATAGCGTCACAAGGTCGAGGATTGATTATGATTCAATAATCATCAGAAATCAACAACAAAGATTTCAAACATATGGACACAGCAGATTAAGGCTACTTAGACAAACTGTTTCGTCCGCATCCCTGCGGGACTCGTCAGTAAGATTTTAACCGCTTCCACACCAACAGCCATTAACAATTGTCTGTATAAGCCACATTGAGCCGCTGAATAGAAACTTGTGAGTTATAAGTTTTTTCATTTTAAGTTCACTTGCGACTATTTATAGCTACAGTTTTAGCCGAAAGTTATGCAATGTTGTTGGTGGTTGTGTCCAATGTTACAAATATTTGTTGGTTTAAATGGCAAATGTTAAACTTCTGCAGATAGAGATAACAGGCCAAGATTTCTTGTATTCATTTTTAAAGGGTGTTTTTTTGCCCTTTATAAATACCACCAACGTTTTTTTATTGTTTGTTTAATAGAGAAACCGTTCAGGTTTTTATAACAAACATTTCAGCGGGACTGCTGTTTTTGCATGTATAGGTTTAGCGACCTACTAAATATCGATAACTGTGTCTGATCAAACAAAAAAAAAAAAAATGTAAGACCATCTACACAATTATAATTGTTATACTGCCATGCTCCCATTTTGATCTCCAAATCGTAAAAGTTGGTGCTCCGACAATCGGAAATCGACATCAGAATGAATGAAATGAAAAGTAAATAGAAATTATAGGTTGATGCACAAACAGGCAACCCACGGAACAATGTTTATTTAGTTCTTTAATATTTTAAGATTATTCTTACGGACTCTCCTACTCATTTCGCCTTAAGAGTATGTTTTAAACAATCTTTTAATAGAGACACACGAAATTAAACAAGGGGGAAAACTGCTCACAATAACAACAATGGTATATATCGATATATGACTATCGATAGAAGCCCATCAGCCGATTCGGTTATGTCAAGTGACGCAAAACAAGTTGGAAATGAAACATTATCGATAACTTAAACTGGCGAACTGGTGAAAACCGAAACATGGCTGATAAAATACTTAAACCGATCATTAGAATAGCAACTATACATGATTCGTGTGATCCATTTACCATAGACCAGCGGTGGGCCAGAAATGGGACACTCGGATGTAAAAAATATTAAGTACTTAAGCAGTGCACACCTGCAGTTGTTTTATCATGGGTTGATACGTTTCAGATTGAACGCACATAAGGCTTTTCCACAGATCCGTACAACGTAGTGGTTCGGCTTTTGTTTGTAGTCAAAAGTCTCTGAAAGGACCTCGATGTTGGTGCATAGTCTGGCCTACTTGACTCTTTTGACCCTCATTTTTATCTTATCTAAGAACGTCCGGTTTTTATACTCCTAAATTCACTAGACTCTTTGACCACTTTCTTAGTACTGTTCCGTTCAACTCATACACTTTACATTTGGGTCCCTGAAGTTTTTCCACTTACTTCCACGTCTTCTTCCCTTTTTAGCTCCTTTAAACTTTTTTTTTTTTAAATATTCTGTAGTTTCCTTAAAACCACACTCCGTATTTAACTTTTCTTAACAATTTTCTACTACTCATTCTCATACACTTTCTAGTCCTCAGTGATACACAAGTTTACTCTTCCAGTCATTCTCTTGACTACACCTCTTCCAACATATCTTCACTGCGTCCAATCAGCGTATTGTACTAAAGACTTTTAAGTTTGTGATGCTTATACGATACATAAATACGACGGCTATGAACTCAGCTCGTTTTAAATATACTTTGGTCGAGATGCTTTCTTCTATGCTTTAGGGTATAAAAAGCAAGGATGCAAACCGATCGGAAATAAGGACTGGTTCGGTTCAGCCGTTTACAAAGTTTTGAACCACCGGTTCGGTTTATAACATGGTTTTTGAAGCCAACTGAACCGCAATTTATGTTATCGGATGCCGATAATCTGTCACATCTCAACCCTTAATGTCCATTCTGAAGTATAACAACCAACCAACAAAATATTTTAAAATTAGTTTAAAAATGTGCAAAAACTCATTTCTGTTTTAAGATCGCCCTTAATTCCGCCGAATCTCAACACTTAAAGCCTGTACTTAAGGATAATGTCCTGAATTTTGCTTAAGTCAGTTCGGAAAGTTATTTTTGTTCAAACTTTCAAAAACAAGGCTGTCCGAAAATTTACCGAAACCGCATTTCTGTTCAAGGATCGTCTTTAATTTCTTCGAGTTTCAAGCCTTAAAACCTTTCTTAACCTTTTTTTTTCCAAAGGTTCGAAGGTAAAGCAGTTCAAAAACTCCATTTTTTTCTTGGATCGCCCATATTTTCACCCTATCCCAACTCTTAAAGCCCTTCCTTGAATATATCGTCGCAACTTACCCCGAAATCTGTTCAAAAAGTCATTTTTAGGACTTTTGAAGTTGTGGCAAATCCAACATGATGTCAAAAACTACTATTATCCGAAATAGCAAATCTAATATCAAGTAAAAAATTAAAAGTTTTCTCAGAGAAAACTACCGAAAAACTTTTTACAATGTTAAAGCTCATCTATAGTGTCTTTTCCCCGAACTTTTGCTTCAATATTTGAAATATAATTATTTCTAAAGGGAAATTCTAAATGGGGAAATTAAATTCCTAGGGAACATTTTAATAGTCTGATGTGCTGTCTTCGTCCATAATGATAACACTATAAAAGCTGTACTCCTGTCTAAAGTTGGATTGAGGTGAAGAAATCCAAAACGACTCTCGAGTATTTGGCATTGTCGGCTGTCTTAGCTCTCTCTTTTTGTATGAAATCAAACCACAATTCCAATGACTCAACTGTTTTATGCCCATTTCAGATATCTTAAACTAAATCACCCCATTCCTTGCATACGACACCAAAAAACAATACCAACTGATTAACGCGTGTGTGTGTCCATGTCCCCAAAAACACACCAGAACACTGAAAAATGTTGTCACCCTAATTTGAAATTATTCCCATTTTGTTGTCCCATTTCTTTATAATTTTCCTTGTTCAATTGTGGTTCTACCTGTTACTTGTATATAGTTTTCTGAACAAAGCGTCCGAGAGAGCACACTGCATGGCTTTCGGTAATTGAAGCTTCTTTTTCTGTACTCCAAATAAGAAAAATGGAGGAGAAGCGCTAATCTTCCCATAAAAAAAACGAAAGAATTACCCTAAAGAGCTTGGAAATTTTTGTAGAAAGCACTGGAATTTTTCTAGAGGCACCTGAAATGGCCTAAAACACCACCAACGAGCACCGCAGACCATTTACTTTGAACTTAGTGGCACAAAAATTAATGCTAATTGAAAACCAAATCCCCTTCCCCAGCAGCTTGTTTTAAAAATTTTAAAGAATATATTTTAAAACAAATTTTTTATTATTTATTGTTGTTCTCTGTAGGAGCGGCCTATTGAACTTTAGTGCGGTGGCCCTGGCCTTGAATGACTTGGGTTATCATGCCTTGGGCATACGCATTGATTCGGGCGATTTGGCCTATTTGTCTTGCCTGGCCCGAGAGGCCTTCGAGAAGGTGGCGGAACGTTTTAAGGTGCCCTGGTTCAATAAACTGACCATTGTGGCCTCCAATGATATCAATGAGGACACCATATTGAGTCTAAATGAGCAGGGACATAAGATTGATTGCTTTGGCATTGGCACGCATTTGGGTAAGTTGTTGCTTAAGCAGGTGGGATCGGCAGGGGGAGCAGAGATGTTGCCACTGGCAACTGAGAAAATACTTAGGCTGAGTGCTTTGAAAAACTATACTTTTGTGGTATGAAAAAGGCATAAAGATCGTTTAAATTTGCTCCCTTTACCGTCCCTTGTACTTAAATAAAGTTTCAAGGCGAGCAGAGTTGTGGGCAGATGTAAAAGAAGTGAAATTAGAGAAAAACTAAAGCCTTATAAAATTTTCTCTGCTGCCAGTGGCAACTTCTCTGCTTCCTTTGCCGACCCCTCTACTTAAATAAAGCTTAAAGGCGAGCAGAGTTAAGGGCAGAATTAAACCAAGCAAAATTAAAGCCTTTTTCCTATTTTCTCTGCTGCCAGTGGCAACTTCTCTGCTCCCTTTGCCGAACACTTTTCTTCAAAGTTTCAATAACAACTCTATCCCCTTCTTAGTCACCTGTCAGCGGCAGCCTGCCTTGGGCTGTGTCTACAAACTGGTGGAGATCAATGGCCAACCTCGCATCAAGCTAAGTCAGGATGTGGAAAAGGTCACCATGCCGGGCAATAAGAGTGCCTATCGTTTATACAGCGCCGATGGACATGCTTTGATTGATCTACTGCAAAAGGTATCAGAGCCACCGCCGGCTGTGGGACAAAAGGTGTTGTGTCGTCATCCCTTCCAGGAGTCTAAGCGTGCCTATGTCATACCATCGCATGTGGAATCGCTGTACAAGGTTTACTGGAAGTCGGGCAAGATATGTCAGCATTTGCCCACACTGGAGCAGGTGCGTGAGAAGGTACAAATCTCTTTGAAGACACTGAGGAATGATCATAAGCGTACGCTTAATCCCACACCCTATAAGGTAAGCCTACCCCGTTCTTAAGATGGATTGATTTTAATTCTTTCCTTACTTTGCAGGTGGCCGTCAGCGACAACCTGTACAACTTCATTCACGATCTGTGGCTGCAGAATGCTCCCATTGGCGAGCTATCTTGATCTATATAAAGCAGCCCCAAGTCGGCCCTTGTTTGAAATATGCAAAAATTCCCCAAAGTCGATGGATATCAGTTGTCGATTTTAGTCATTTGCTGGTCATATGCATTACTTACATTTATCAGTCATAATTATTGCAAAAGGAAATCTAATCGAACGCACATCATATTCAGGAATGTGTCTGGTGCCTTAACAAAAAAAAACAAACCAACTTCAACCACAAATTCAACATAATCGAGATGTATTTAATATTACATACAATATTTTTCTAGTACTTAAGTGTTGAAATGTTGATGATGACCAACCAAATCGGTTGGTAGTACAAATGCTATTTAGTCGAACATTTAGTAGTGGGACATCCATCAGAGCACTTTACATATTAATAATGTTTATGTATTTTAACTGTAATCAATGTAAATATGTTCAATTTAATAACTCTAAGCCAAATAAGCACACAAACTCACACACAGCCACTATATGACCGCTTTAAAAGAAATGATGCCCGTAGTTTTGATCAAAGTAAACAAAAAGGAGGAGAAAACTAAAACAAATTTGAATTTCAAGTGTGGCGCCGCTGATGGTGAGAAATTGCAAGCAGTTCTTAGAAATGAAAACTGCATTTTGAATAGGGACATTTGTTTGTACGCATTGGAGATCATGCTTAGAGCGCATTCTCAGACACCGAAAATGCGATCTGAGAATGAGCCTGGCTCTGCCTACTCGTTATTTAACAAACAGCTGTTAAATTCTCGCAGGGGGTCACAGAATTATGAAAGTTGTTAGATAATTGTCAGAGGTACCTACGAGAATGGAGAACACAATTAAAAACCGGAGGCAAAGAAGGTAAGAAAAAAGTCGAGGAAGAACTAGTGGCACTGATCAATCTGAACGAGTCGCAACACATTTAATGGAATCAACCGGCAACTCCCCAATTTGTGTTAAAGAACCCTTTTTAGTGTGCTTCTCTCGTAGATGTGGCTGGTATGCCATTTTCCCAATATGCTGTACCGCGCATGCACACACCACCTGAGTCTCAACCTCCACAGCCCCTCATCAGGCTGCCGTTCTGCCCACGCCAGCGATAGTACCTTCCTTTGCTCTCGACTACACCAGCGCCACATACCAGCCACCCTTAAATCCAAATGCACCTAATTGTTCCCCCCTTTTGTACGCCTTGCGAGCATGCTTTAACTTCGACTATGATCTCTGATTTGTTGTGCGTCCCGTAAGCGGGATGTATGTAACGCATAGAAGGAAGCATCTCCGACCACATAAAGTATATATATTCTTGATCAGCATGACGAGCTGAGTTGATTAAGCCCTGTCCGTCCGTCTGTTTCTATGCTATCTCCTCCGTCAGTCTTAATACTATCCTCACCAAACTTTGCACAAAGTCTTTTGGTACAAATATGCTGCACATTTGTCGGAACGATCGGTCGAAAAACTAGTTCTAGTCGATCGAAAAACTAGTCTTAGTTAGAAAAACTTTTTGCTTTTAATGAAAACGTCCTTATCATTGGCATACATCTTTTTTATATACTTTTACACAATTCTACAAAGTTTGGTCAAAATGGGATGACTATAGCATATAGCTCCCATGGGTACGATCGCTCGAAAAAGAAGTTCTGGTGAGAACAACTTTTTTGTTTTAAACGGGATCGCCTCCAAATTTCGTAATTAACAGTGTATTATGCTTTTCCAGATGCAGAGCCAAATTCCTTGATAGCCAGAGCCCACTCAGCGGATCAAACAGAGACTATTTCGCCTATTGCAGTGCCCCTACGGGTTGCATAAGAGACTGGGTTCAAACTCACCAGATATCTCCACTTCCTTGCTAACTATTGGCCGGACTGCTGAGCGACCACGCACGCTAATAACTGCACATATGATGGCGAATAATAACGCGACTGCAGACTCATCTGACGAATTGACTCCACCCCCATCTGCTATGCTAGCTCCCATCAGGCGAATAGTATGTAGACGACGCACCAGGCCTACATGCAGAGGTGAACCCACAGAGAATAGATCGAGTACAGATGATTCGACTCCATCGCCATCTGCTATGCCAGTTCCCGCTAGGCGAATAATATGTAGACGACGCACCAGGCCTATATGTAGAGAGCCCACAAACATCGCGGAGAAGGCCACTTCACCAATAGCTGTTCACCAGGAGATGCCAATCAGTCTCAGCTCTGAAGACTCGAATTCCAATGGACAAACTAATGAGCAAATCTCCAGAAGACGATGCCGAACCCGACCAGCAACACCACTATCACGGGGCAACCTGGAGCAGTCTGCCTCCCCTAGTGTCCGTGTAGTGCAGACAAATCCATCTATACGGTCTGCCCAGATGTCAAATACTTGCCTGAGCTCAGACACCTGAGAGAAGTCTGAGTCCCAGCAGCCTCAAAGCAGAACATGTTTTTAATTTTTGATAATTAGCCAAAAACCCCAACAAAAACACAAAAAAAAAAAAAAAAAACCCCCCCCACTCATATGGTGATCATCAACATGCCCCGGACCACCGACGATAACAAGGTCAATAAGGGAAACCACCCCATCCGCAAAGGGACATCCTGATGAACACGCCACTTATGTCTTTTGTAGGCACCTGTCAATGAAGCCGAGAATTTGAAAATTGTATCAAAATTTAACCGGCGCCAATTAATTCTTTGGTAGTGCACTGAAATGTATTTGTAAAGAATAAATATACTTACAGCTTTTCAAGGCCACTATGATCGGGTTCGGGAGTAAGAGTCGAAATCAGACATCTATATAGTATAGATCCAATATAAAAGTAAGGTCCAAAAAGTAGTCTTAGTTAGAAAAACTTTTTTGTTTTCAATGGAAGCTGCAAGGGAATACAAAACTTCGGCCGAGCCGAAGTTAACTTCCCCTATTTTTATTGATAAGAGTTCTTTAAAAAACTTATTTTCAATATTTATTTTCTTATCATCATGATTCATTGACTCTAACTCAGATGCTGTGTGGGTCGTGCTCTCTGATAAGCCTGGGGCAGTTTATATATGGCAGCTTTCTTTGTTTATTTCTCGAATTTACTTATTCAGTTGCGATTCGATTCAATTGCGGGGTGGTCAAAAATATTGTGTTTATATAAAATATGTTTAAATTGATTTTTGTGGTGTTGCTTTTCTTAAATTCCTGGAAGAATGGCTTATCGGCTTGTGAGCAATATGATGCCTTGGTAAGAATATGAATCGATTATATTTTTTTTTTGTCTGGTTTCATTGTGTAAAACGAATCGAAATTCAGCATAAAAGAAGAAACATGTTTAAATTTAAGCTGAGTACTGAGAACGTTCGAATTTTCATTTAAGAAATTTACTAGATATTCCTTTTTCGCGTGAAGGATGCCTAAAAGCGCTTCGACCGCAGAATGGTGACAATTTTCAAAATACTTTTGTGTACTGCTTTGTTTCTGAGGCAAGGAAATATTTCTTTAATTAAATTTTTTATATGGAATTTGACAGCTAAAGGAAAATTCGAACGTTCTCAGTACTCACCCTTAACAATTAAAGAGACATATTAAGGGGGTAGTACAAGTTGGGCCGGAAAAAAAATCTACTTTTTTGTTGCTTTTTTTCATATGTCAGATATTCAAAAGTATTTTCCCAAAAGGATATTCGAAAACTCGAATTAGTTTAGGAGATATACAGGCCTGTTCCGGTTTTCACTTTCACTAAATTTGCTCGAATTCGATTTGGCTACCTGTTCCGGTCTTCACAATTCGATAGATTTACTCGATTTGAATTCACATTGCTTGGAGCCGATGAATTCAAAAGTAAATGCGATTTTGTACATAAAGGCGTCAAATTAATGGCTTAAAGTTAATTTTGTACCAATGTTTAGAGTATTTAGACACTTTTTGCAATTTTACATTCCCTTAAAAAATTATTTTTAATAAAAAAATTAATAATTTTTATGAACAGCTTCGATTTTGTCACGTGCCATCCAAATCGAATTCACATATTTTGTTCAAGCTGTCGTTTTCCTTGTTTATGAAACGCTGGGAAAATGTTAATAAAATGCCCTTAAAAATTGAAACGATTTTTTAAATGCCTATATTCAACTATTATCAACTATTTTGAGTGATTATTTATTGGATTGTTTTGATTCACCAGTTGATTAAGGTGAAAGTGTAGTCAGCGGAAACAATTTGGAAATGAAACACTCGAATTGCAAATCGTTCGATTACCAGAACAGCTAAAACCAAATCGATCGATTTTGTTTTCATTTGAAATCGAAGAAATATGTGAAAACCGGAACAGGCCTGATAGCCCTTTTAGTGACCCAATGTGACCTAAATTCCCAAGCAACTGCAAACTTAAAACGCGTTTTTCTCGAAACCCGTTTTTCAAAGGCGGCCGCGTTTCAGCCAAAACTACTGGTCGATTTTGTTCAATGAGGTGTCAAACGAAGCAGAATTGTCGTCATTCTGGCCTGAACCTCCAACTTTTAGATACAACAATTTTTAGTATTTTTTTTTTACACTTGACTACAAAAAAAAATACCAAAATTTTTTTTTCATTTTCAAAGTGCCACCATTTTGTCAAAAATTAACTTTTTTCCAAATCTGAGGTGCAGGTCTGAATTACATCGATACTAAACCAGAATCTTTTCTCTTTTTCTCGGATAACGGAGGGACCCCGAATCACGGCCGCCATGGGCGCACTTTTTTTTTTGCATACCGTTTTTCGCAGAGCCGCAACTTCTCAGCCGACAAAAAATTTTTTATTTTTTATTCATCATTAACTTTCAAATAAAAAACAAGTAAGGGAGCTGCAGTCGAGTGCCCCGACTACAAAATACCCTGTTCCCTTGATTTCTTGTGTTTTCCATTACATACACACACACACACTCACACATACACACACTCCAACATACACTCAAACGCTTGGCAAGCGGCCGCGCGCGATAACTGACAATGCAAGACCCCCCCTCTCTCCCACAAGCAAAATTGATTCGTATATAACTTCGGTGTTTATTGTCCGATCTTAGTGATCTTTTCAGAATAGATAGATATTGGGGCTTACTTGATATATGTAAAGTTTGGAAGGTCTATCTTAAAAATTGTGGCTCTGACAGTTTTTTGCGCTTAAAGAGGGGAGGGGGAGGAATTTTCCAAATCTGAAACAAACTCGTTTTGAATCGGGTAAACACCTATCTACATGCAAAAATTTGTGGTTCTAGCTCTTATAGTCTCTGAGAAACACGCGTTCATACGGACAGACGGACGGACAGACGGACAGGCTAAATCGACTCGGCTGTTGATGCTGATCAAGAATATATATACTTTATAGGGTCGCAAATGTTTCCTTCTACCTGTTACATACTTTTGCACAACTTCATGATCCCCCTTTTCCCATTTTCAATGGGAACAGGGTATACAAAATAGGGGAAAGTTAACTTCGGCTCGGCGGAAGTTTTGTATACCCTTGCAGCTTCCATTGAAGACAAAAAAGTTTTTCTAACTAAGACTACATTTTGGACCTTAATTTTCTATTGGATCTATACTATAAAGATGTCTGATTTCGACCAAACTTGGTGAAATCATGGAAAAGCAAAAAAGGTTTTCTCACTAGGACTTCTTTTTCGTCCGATCATTCATACTGCAGCTATATGCTATGGTCATCCAATTTTGATAAAACTTTGTAGAAATGTGTTAAAGTATATAAATAAAGAATATGCCAATAAGAAGGACGTTTTCATTAAAAAGAAAAAGTTTTCCTCATTCGAACTAGTTTTTCGTCCGATTGTTCCTATAGGAGCTATATGCTATAGTCATCCGATTTCGACCAAACTTTGTAATTGTGTAAAGTAATAAATAATTCCAATGATAACGATTTCATTAAAAAAAAATTTTCCAACGCGTTTTCGACCGATCGTTCCTATTTCGACCAAACTTTGTTGAATTGTGTAAAAGTATATAAAAAAAATAGGGGAAAGTTAACTTAGTTAACTTAGGTTTTGTATACCCTTGCAGCTTCCATTGAAAACAAAAAAGTTTTTCTAACTAAGACTACTTCTTGGACCTTATTTTTCTATCGGATCTATACTATATAGATGTCTGATTTCGACTTGGTGAAATCTTGGAAAAGCATAATACACTGTTAATTACGAAATTAGGAGGCGATCCCATTTAAAATAAAAAAGTTTTTCTCACTAGAACTTCTTTTTCGACCGATCATTCATACTGCAGCTATATGCTATAGTCATCCGATTTTGATAAAGCTTTGTAGAAATGTGTTTAAGTATATAAAATAGAATTTGTGTGATTTTTGCTTATATTTTCACTTTAATTATTTCTGATTTACAGGAAACTGAAGAACCATGTAGTTCTTATTGTTTTCAGGCAGTGAAACCATTTCTAAGATTTGCCGAAGTATGCCAAAACACTCAAAATCAATTGGAAATTAAGTTGAAGGAACAAGAAAAGACCATTAAGAGCTTGGAGAGCCAAAGCACAGCCAAGGTGCAATCTGAAGCCAATACAAAAATTAAAGAATTGGATAACAAGTTAGAAGATTATGCCAAGAAAATGGAAATTAAGTTAAAGGATCAAGAAAACACCATTGACAGCTTGAAGAGCCTAATTACCTCCAAAGTACAATCCGAAAATCATATCAAAATTGGTGAAGACGCCAAAGCTAATGAATGTAATGATGAAATGAAATCGAAGACAGATTTGCTTGGATCTAAGGACGAAGAAATTAATCGGCTGAATAAAGTCCTTGAATCTAACAGTTTAGAGCTAAAGTCGAAAACTGAGGAGAATAAAAAGCTGTCTGATAATATGGAATTAATCAAAATCGAATTAAACTCGTTGAAGGAAGCCATCGAAAAGAAAGAGCAGGAAAATATTCGCTTAGAGTCGCAGGCTAAATCAGATAAGGGAACAATTGAACGACTAAATAATAATCTGGAGTCTAAAAAGAAGGAACTTGATACGGTTATCCAGTATACTGCAGATAGCTGTCTACCCTTTGTGAATTCCACCGGAATTCAAATTATTCATCTACCCGGTAATCGACAATTTCCCGTCTATTGTGATTCTCAATTGGCTGGATCTGGGTGGCTGGTAATTCAAAGGCGGATCAATGGCAATGTGGACTTCCAAAGAAATTGGGAAGCTTATAAGGCAGGATTTGGAGATCCTTGCAATGAGTTTTTCATTGGACTTGATAAATTGCATTTGATAACGCAGTCGAAACCGCATGAATTGTTTATTCAACTGGATGTTAATGATACCAGGAAATATGCTCGATACGATGATTTTCTAGTGGGCAGTGAGGACGAGGCATATCAACTGAAATCACTGGGAAAGTATGAGGGAACTGCTGGAGATTCCTTATCTTATAGTAAGGAAATGAAATTTACCACACCAGATCGGGATAATGATGAAAGTGGTGGTAACTGTGCTGGCTGGTATGGTCCTTGGTGGCATAAGAGGTGTTGTCAGAGGTAAAGAATTATCGACCTACAATTATAAAATAGTTGCTAACACACTTTATCTCTTTGTCTTTAGCGCTCTAAATGGAAAGTACTATAAGAGTGGTTATGTCGAAGACTTTTACGGGATCTGGTGGAAATTATGGAAAGGCAATGAAGATTATGATATATCTATGACTTTCGTCCAGATGATGATCCGGCCCAGGAATCAGTAAACGCACACATACAACATTTTAAGTCATTTAAGTAAAATTTATCAAAGAATTATATAATAAAAATATTAAAATTTAATGTTAAAGAAATCTAAACTGTCAAAATTTTAGTCTTAAAAATCATAAAAATGTTAATTTTTAATGTCTGAAAGTTAATAATAAAAAACAGCAACTTACAAAACATAAATAATCTCTTCTAAAAAGTCCTTAGATTTGTATAACCTTTCTGAATTGGTTTCGCTTTTTCTACCACCCCTTACAGCTAGGTTCATCTCAACCTAAAACATTTTGGACTGTTTACTTAGTCAAAACTTTTGAGATTTTGTGGGCAATGTTTTGAAATTATGCCATCTAAAAGCGCCAAAGATATATATCCTGGAATCGAAAGCTGCTTGGAATTAAACTGTCTTTTGGATGCTCATGCCGTCGAGAAGTTATCTCTAACGAACCCAAAACTATTTTTTTTTGTAAATATTTGGTTTTTAGCAAATGTTTCGTGTGCAATTTGGAATGTTCCTGGAATTGATTAAGAAAGACGATGCTTGGGTAAATTGGTAAGTTTTTCTCAAACCGAAGATTTAAATTCTAAGTTTTCCGTGTTTTTTGTCGGTTCTTATAGAAATTATTGTCTCCAACAATTATATCCAATTGGCAGCAATAATGGTGTCGACAATGTTTGGTAAAGTACTTGTGGGAGCTGCGTACCTGCTACCATCCCTAACATGGAGCTGTTCTGATTTCGAGGTGCTTCATGGACAACTTGGCCAAAAATTTATCATTGGAGGAAACTTTAATGCCAAGCACCGGCTCTGGTGTAACTTCAGGGCCAACCCACGAGGCTCAGCGCTGCACCAAGCGATTTGTGGAGACACCACACAGTCCTGGCCACTGGAAGACCCACCTACTATCCATGTAGTAGACGAGGTGCACCCACCTGCTTGGATTTCTATATGTATAAGGGGCTGCCAGGACATCTTACCCATCCTGGCAACTGTTGGCCTGAATCCTCAAACAACCCCAAACAGACACAGGATTTATTTTCCCAGGGTCTGACATACACAGATTTCAGGACGAGTTGAGTGTCTCCCTCTACCTGATTCTACCTCCCTATACTCATTCATGAGCCGGTCAATGTAACTGTTTGTTAATCTACGAACTTGCTGAGGTGCTATTGTTGTCGTTTGGGGGTTTGAGTGATGAGCAGCGGCAGTAATGATAGAGGTGAGGGCTTGAACTGAATTGTCAATATCTTCTTCGCTGTTTTTGGTTGGTAATTACTAGGTTGGCTGATAAGTCCCCGGTCTGACACATAGATGGCGTCGCTAGTATTGAATGCATATTATTTTTATATAGTACTAACCTTCAAATGATTCGTGTCAAAATTTGACGTCTGTCGGTCAATTAGTTTGTGAGGTAGAGCGTCTTTTGTGAAGCAACTTTGTTATTGTGAAAAAATGGAAAAAAGGAATTTCGTGTTTTGATAAAATACTGTTTTCTGAAGGGAAAAATACATGAAGCGAAAACTTGCTGATTGAGTTCCGGCGCCCCGGAAAAAATAATTTTGGTATGCAAAACGCGTGTGAATGAGCCGGACGGTGAACTGGACCCGAAGAGGTGGTAGCGTCGAAAACACAAAAAAAAAAAATGATTTTGAATGACCGTAAAAAAAGTTATCGGATACAGAGGCCTTAAGATCAAGGAACTGTTGGTCAATCATTCATCAACATTTGGATTGCGGAAGCTCTGTGCAAATGGGTGCCGCGCGGCCACATTTGACCAAAAAAACAACGTGTTTGTTCTGAGCGGTTTGCAGCTTTAACTCGTAATACACCCGGTTTTGCGTCGATTGTGCATGGATGAAACATTTCCCATCACTACACTCCTGAGTCCAACGACAGTCTGTACCACCGAACCACTCCGCTGGAAGACTCAAAAGTCCGCTGGCAGTAATGGCCTCTGTTTTTGGGATGCGCGTGGAATATTTTTATCGATTATCTTAAGGAACACCAGTCTATATGGTTATGGGCGTTTGGTAAACGCGGCAACGCCCCTTGGGAATGTTTTCCCCCGCACTCGTCGTTAACGTGGCAAATCTTGGGCCATGCTTCCCCACCCACCGTATTCCCTCTGGCCCCAGCGACTTTTTCTTGTTCTCAGACCTCAAAAGCCCAGGGAAAAATTTGGCGCAGTAGAGGTGATCGCCGAAACTGAGGCCATTTTGAGGCAAAACCAGAGTACTACCAAAATGGTATCAAAAATTGGAGGTCTTATTCGTTTATCTCTTCTTGAATACTCCAATGTTGATATAAACGAATTTTGACAAAAAATGTGTTTTTCTTTGTTAGACCGGGGACTTATCAGCCAACCTGTTATATCACCCAGGCCTTTTCTAGCAATTCTCTATTTTTCGGAACATTGATATTTTCTCAGATTTTATAACTTTAGCGATTGAATTCTTCTTTTATTGGTAAAAGGTTTTGGATACGGTTTGATTCCCTGACCTTAGAAATACTAAAAATAACTTTCCTTTCAAAGATTTCTTCCAATTTTCATAGGCATACCCAAAAATAGCACCAACCAAAACGCAGTCCAATTAACACTTTTCGTTAATCAGAATTGATGGCCCCGATGAAAGCCCACACGGAGTATGATGACGAAGAAGTTGTCGACGACAACGACGATGATTATTCATGGAGCGGCAAAGTTTAAATATTGGTTTTTTTTGGTTGGATTTGGTTAACTACTGCTCACCCCTACGACTACCCGTGGCTTCAATTTAAATGTTAACATAAACAAGAGCAATTTAACAAAAGACTCGAAAAAAATAAAATGGTAAAAATGAAATACAGAATGAGAAGAAAAAAAACCCGAACCCGAAGAAACCCGAATGGAACCCAAAGTGATTTCACGGGTGGTCCGGTAAGCATCATATTTAAGGCTAGATGCGAAATGCTGCAACTGGGCTATAAGCCCCACATTAGTGATGATCCCTGTACCCTCTGCAATTTAGGCGAACGAGAAGACGTGCTGCACTTTTTTGCTGTATGCCCAATACTAAAAGAGATGAGGTTCCGCTATTTCGGTACATACACCCTGACAACTGAATCAGCTGTCAATCTGCTGAATGGCCCGAACTGGTCGCTGCTTGGTTCTTACATAAGCGAAATTTTTAAGTACAGGCGTCAAATAATAGCAGAAGATTTTTAATTTTAAACTGAAGCTATTATAAATAAAACATTAAAAATGTAAACATGTAAAAAAACACCCACAAGAATGGCTAACGGCAATGCCAAGCCAAATAATTTTGAAATAAATACTACTACTACTACTACTAGTGCCTGCACAATTTTATAGGGTATTGGAAAGTTCCCTGAACGGCAGATCTTTTACAGTAGCTTATGCTAGATTCTCACCGCCGTGATTTTGTCTTCGACGTCACGATTTATCGAAAAGATGCGATAAGGTGTTCGCATTGGCTCCATTATTGCATTCTTGCATCCATTGAACAGCTGACTGGGATTTGTTGACGTCAAAAGATAAGTTGCTGCTAATAAAATGATTTTGATGATGGTATTTTATTAATAGCTTTGGAGAAAGACGAATTTAGAATTTAGACCGCTCGGCAAAGAATCAGAGAATAATTTTGGTAAAAGTGTTTAAATTTGCAAAGTGAAACTGTTTGCTCACATGAGGGTTAATAAGAGCAGCTGAGAGAGCGAACTAGTGCAAAGGGATGCACAGCCTTATGAAGAGCAGGAGCGACAGACAATTAATTTCATGTACAAAACAATTGAAGCTTTTAATATAATTGAGAGTAAGTTACTTGATTAACTCTTAAATTCATTAACTTTATTAATATAAAATTATATTTTATTTAAAGTTTTAGTCAAAGTTTTAGTATTTTTCAGTTTGCCCTTAACGGTCACACTGGACGTTTGCTGTTGTTTTTTTTTTTTGGGAGCAACTGCAAAAACTTCATAAAAACCATAAAAAGGTAAGTAAATTTGAGCAAATTTGCTTAGTTTAGCCACTTCTTAGTCTGCCACATAAGATTCATTAAAATTTGGATTGGAAGCAGCAAAGTTTGTTCCATTTTCAGCGGCAGCTGCTGGGCGGAGCACCCAAACAACAACAACATATGAGAGAGTGAATCACATTCATTGATTTTTTTTATTACAGCTCCAAATGGCAGACTCTGTGGACAGCGAGAGCAAGACTCACATACTGGAGCGTCTAAACAAACGCAACAAAGAGCGTCAGAATTATTTGGATGTGAAACTAGAGCAGCGGAGCAAGGAGAATGTGCAGAATGAGGGGGTGGACTACTTTGCCCATTCCTTTGGCCAGCGTGCCTACGACATAGAGCAGCAGATTAAGAGCGTACAAATGGGAGTGTCGGGTGATGCTCCTCCTCTACCTGATCTCAGCAAGCATTTCGCTGATATTACACTACAAATTCAAGATTTACAACGATATCTAACCGACTCCACGCGGTTCCTCTCCGACTTCAAGATCAAATCGTGTCAGAATATCTTAAATTCCTTAACCATCAGCAGCGATGAGGTGCGTCAACGTTTGATGCCCAAGAAAAAGTTTGGTTTCAGTGGCAAAAAGCAGCAGCAGAAGAAACCCTTAATAGATGCCTCTGATAAATTGGATTGCTTGGAAAAGAAACAACAGGAAAAGCAGCAGCAGCAGCCGCAACAGCAGTTTAGCTGGACCATAGCCAATCGTCGAAATGCTCACATCATACTCCAAGGAGACCAAGTCAATGGTCAGGATATCACCATATCCAATGTCAAGCAATGCCTCATCGAGCTGCAGGGTCATCCGGGTTCGGTTCAGGTATCCCAAGCCACCCAGTGCACGCTGCTGTGCGGTCCCGCTGCCAGGTCATTCTTTGCCGAGCAATTGGTGGACTGTTCGGTGGCCATTGCCTGTCAACAGCTGCGCCTGCACTCCTCTCAATCGACACGTCTCTATCTGCATGTCACCTGCCGCGCCATCATTGAGGATAGCCATGGCATTGAGATAGCCGAATATAACTATGATTATTCCGAATTGGAGGCGGATTATTTGGCCTCCGGTTTGAATAAATCTCAAAATAATTACACCGATGTGGCTGACTTCAATTGGCTGTCGCCGGATGTGCACTCACCCAACTGGACTTTGCTGAAGGATCATGCCATGCCCAATTGGTCAGCCGTAAGGCGTGAGTTCTTGAGCAAGGACAGCCAGCCGGATGCGGCGTCCATAATTTAGGTGGCGGTCACGGCGGTTGGTCTTCACTTTGATGGCCTATGCCCTGGTCTTGGGTTGGCTGCTGCTAGAAATGTTGCTGCCACCGCCGCATCATGTAAATAACTCTTTAAGAGCTGAAACAGGAATAAAGGAACGCGAAGTACTATGATTCTTTTGTTTTTTACCGGCTAGTTTAATTAATTCTATTATCTTTTTTAAGTGGTTTACAAATTGTACTAAACATTCTTCCACAAATTCTTGTAGTGGCTTTGTATTAAATATTTATAGAATTGTAATTTATTAAACAGCGTAACACGAGCAATGTGTATTGTAAAGATAAACTCGTTTTTCTTGTTTTTGAACATAAACGTGTGTTAACCAAGGTTCTGCAGCCGCATTAACTAGCCAATTCAAACCAAATTGGTTTCTACACATGAGTTGAACAACGAACACGAAAAACGGAAACCAAAGTTTGGTTCTGGTACTTAAGATAACCATTATTTTGATTTAAACATGAAAAATATGAATTTTCCGAAGAAATTTTCTTTTTCCCCAAGTTTATGTTTAAGCTAGCGACTTTTTTTGACCTCTAAATTTATACCTCCATTGCCGTCTATCAAGCTTCACAACAATCAGACTGAAATCAAAATTTTGCAAATTTCGCAATATTTTGGATCGTGTTATCTACAGCTTCCATTTATCAACGCCTTGTAATAAATAAAAGCATATAGGAAAATCTTTCGTAAATACTCATAAGGTAATTTTCCAGATTTAGCGATTTATGGACCTTAGAAAGCTTTGCGTGCAAGTGTCCAACCATTGCCCAAAGTTCGGATAAACGGTATTGTTCTGAGAATTTCGCAGTTTTTGGACCATTTTCCGCCCATTGCTTTAATTTAGAAACCTTAGCGGGTAAGCGTCCAGCCATTCCCAAAGTTTCATCACAGTCGAACAGTTTGCAAATGACATATGAACAAATGTTCATGAATTTAAGAAATACAGGCCAGGCAGACTATCGTCAACAAAAGAACTGAATTTCGGTACAATTAAAACGGATTTCACCGAAACATAAAGTTAAAGAGAATTTCTGGGGTGATCCGTGACTTCCCGTCGAAATGAACTTCCACGTATGCAATCCCGCCCCCAAAACGTAGCACTTAAGTGAAAATGAAAGCCAATCCTGATGCCGCCTTGCGTACCCCTCTATTGACAACCACCTTAGTACCTGGCCCAAAGCTGTCCAAAGCACAAAATGGCCGCTGTTTAGGTCGTATTCATGAGGCGAGCGTAATTTGAGGGCATAATTGGACTGTCAGCGCGCGAATCGAAGCCGTTGAAAATGGCAGATTCTCAATGCCTGCCGCTCAGTCGCAGCAGCAGCAGCGGCAGTTCAAATTGCACTCCCACATGTGCAGCTGATTAGGGGGGACAGCCAGCCAAGCAAACTAAAGCCCGAAGAAACTGCCTCTTGTCTGTGCAATTTGCAATTCAAAATGATTGTTGTTGTTGTTCCACACTGATTGCCATATTGCCGATGGCAATATTTTGATGGCTTTTTGGATATGAAAATTAATTCGACAAATTCCAGGTATGCATTTGACAACAGCTAACAGCAAATTGTGGCAATTTTGACACATTATAAACAATTCATTTGCAATTAGATTGACGTAATTTAGTTTGTAAAATTTAATACAAGATGGAAGACACAGTTTGGGAGTCACTGGGAAGAAGGTATCAAAACGGGTCATAGGAACCAGCTAAATTAAAGTTTCTACCAGCAAATCTTACAATGTCATTGCTTAAATCTTCAATTCAAAAACAGAAACCCCAATCCTCTTGGCCACAGTCACGACGCCTGGAAAGTCCTTCGACAAAAGCAGCAGCAAAACTGCAAAACCACAATTTTGATTAGAACATGGCACGAAAGCAGCCCCAAACCTCCGACTATGTAGCTGGTTTTGCCTGGCGCTTGCAACGCATTTAATTGCCAGGGAAAAGGAGTAGCTCTGGAGGAGCAGCTGCAGCTAATTGATGATTACTGTTTGGTCTAAACTGTATCTCTTTTACCTCTTGTCAGTTGAAATCCGCAAAGTGGACAGCGCTGACAGCTCATTACTAACCCTCACACACACACACACACAAGAATGCTCCAAGTGTAATTTGCAGTTCAATTACCTTACTAATATGAAACATTCATACAACATTCTCAGCGGCACCCAGCGGACCCTGCTGGGAGAGCATGTAACTTGAATTCGTTAATTATTTTGACAGTCGGCCGAATGTTGACAACCACAACTAGTCGAAGATTGAATGTCCTTACTTCACTTGGAAGGGGCCTACTAAGCATAAACTTTCATAAAGTTCATATGCCCCTTTTTGGGTTGAACTGTCGCTGTTTTGTGGCCGAAATGAAACTTGCATGAGTCTTGTCTATCTGTCCATTTTGTCTTGTTGTTTGGTTGTAACTGTAATTTGTGTGGCAGCCACAGCCATTTGGGCAAACCACTGATTATGTCATCCCAAATAGACATGTCAAATTGCTGAAGACATATTTTGTGTGTCCTTCGAAGAAATAATGCTGACAGGCTAATCAGAAAAGGGGGAGGAGCGGAGTTTGTGATCGCATTGAACTTACCTTTAAAATGTGAGACAGCAAATAACAAAGTGTACAAGTCAAATTTGAAGCTAGGCTTAAGTGATCTGTCTGTCTGCCTAATTTCTCATTACATAAAGCCATAAATTGCCCTCATTCTCCGCCAACTCAGCTGAGCCATAAAATCTGCACACAAAAGCTTCAGCCAGTGGTTGGGATTGGATTGGGTTGGGTGAGCGGCGGTAATTTTGCAGTAATTGAAACCATCAAAGCTTAGCTAATGCTATTTGTGTGTATGGAGGTGTGTAAATGGGGGGGTGGGGGGAGGCGCGGCGGTTAATGTTTTGGAGTCGATGTAGGGCAATTAGAAACATACATACATACATACACAAGCATTCACATATGCAGCTGGTCAGCAGTCGGCCTTTCCCGGTTATCGCAAGTGCGGCGAATATTATCTACGATAATGAGAAAACTAATTGTGAGCCATGCAAATGTCACAGCACCTAGAAGCAACTGTGTGAGTGTGAGCGGCGTTGACCAACACTGGCAAAGTGTGAATGCAATTAGATTTGATAGTTTATCAGGGTTAATTTGTATAAACGGAAATTACAACGACAAACACTTCGGAAGGGAAGTGGAGTCACCCAGGCCTTCCAAGGCATAAGCAGAAAGGGTCGAAATGGAACTACTAGGAGCAGTGGGAGCGACTCAACCAAATATTAAAAGGAAAGATCTATCTGAGAAGAGGACTTAATGAGTCTTAAGAAATAAACTAGAAAGAAAAGTCGTGTGGAAGTGCTGCCCATCACCTCTGCGACCTGTGCTGCCCATATTTGTTTGTTTTCCTTATAAGTCGACAACCGTTCATCCGATCTTTACCATTCCTTTGTCGGATCGATAAATAATCCTGATTACTAAATATGTCCAGAAGGAACGAACCTTCTATCTATAAAACTGTGGGAGATATGACGTTTACCAATTTGCGGGGGCGGGAGGGGGAGTGGCAAAAATTGAAAATAAACTTGATCTGCCTGCAAGTATAAGAGCATATGTCTCATATATGCCAAACCTCAATCTCTTACCATCTCTGAGATCTGTGCATTCACTCGGCTGTTAATGCTGATCAAGAATATATATACATTATAGGGTCGCAAATGCTTCCTTCTACCTGTTACATACTTTTGCACAACTTCATGATCCCCTTTTCACATTTTTAATAGGAACAGGGTATAAAAACTCTACAGTTTTGGGAAACATAGCTAACACTCCAAACAGATCAAGAACGTGACATTTCTACAGCAAATAGGGAAGTATATAAAATAAATTTCTAACAATAAATATCACAAAATGTAAAACTGTGCAGGACAGTTCATTTCGCGTCTGGAAACCCCTTCTACACATTTTCTTCCAGTTGATAAAGAAGAAGCCACAAAAAAATAGAACGAAATGGCCATCTTCAAGTTGCCCAAAAAGTGACAGAAATAAAGTGAAGTTGGTCATAAATTTGCTTTTACGCCAAGATGACTTCATAAAGCGACAAATACGCAAAGCATAATGCCGAGTGCAGCCGACTGAAGCGAAAGCTGGAACAGGATCTACCCAAGGGGCGCTGCAATGCAGGCAACAAAAATTGTTGTGTTTTGTGTCTGGTTGGCATGCAGGAGGAGGAGGAGGAGGAGGAGTAGTTGGTTGTCGCCAGACAACGCTGATTTATATGCATATTTCCCCGACACACACACACACAGGACGAGAGTCCCTCGTTCCTTGCATTGCATACTTTTTGGCTGGCGCGAAGCGTCTCGATTTTTTACTTTGAGCACAAATATTGAACGTTCACATTACTCCGTAGCGAAACTCAACCCTCCTGGCTGCTGCTGCTGCTGCTCCTGGTACGCATGAAAGCATTGCAAGTCAGCAAACGTGAACGAAGAAAAATGGCCAAAAACGAACAGACGAAAAAATGGCAAAGATAACAGGGCCAAGAAGCAGGAAGAGCGGGAACACAGCTTACAAGCGCATTTCGATTATTGTTGATGTAATCATAATTTTTCATTTCCAAAGTAAACGATACCGAACCACCACCTCCCCCTTCCCCCGGCGGAGGGCATGTAAAGAATCGCCAAGAAGAATTAAACGAACTTTTCATTTATTTACGCCCCTCCATGACATGGCTAGGCGGCGGGTTCAGGCAGAGATTTCGTGTGGTTCCCGCCTTGTCTTGCATCATTAATTACAATTTGAGCTGCACACGCAGCCTGCCGGATCAGAAGCAGCAGGCGTTACACCACCACCAATCCTGCCCTGGAGCCTACAGCCGAGCTGGGCTGTGGCTGCGCTGACATTTTAATTGCACTGCATGACTCCGTAATTTGCTTAATTAATCAACATTTTTGCGCTTATCAATATCATGAAATGTTTTTAAATGCCCAAAAAAGTGGTCCAAAAGTAAGAAAACAATTTTGTATAATTTACCAACACAAATTAATTGGAAATATGAGAAGGAAAATCAATTTTGTGGGTACAGAAAATGTTTAAAAATTTAAAAAAAAGAAGAAAAAAATGGTAGCCTTTCTTTGTTTGGGACTCAACAAGCAGCCCAAACCCCTACTTAAAGCTGAAAAGAGGCAGTCTGCGCCACAAACAATGGCCACCACGCAAATGTGGCCAGCATTTGGTACTTGAGCGGCGGACCAGTGAAGCATTTTGGAGCATTTGCAGCAATTGTCGGGCCAATTACGTACCGCAATTAAGTCATATGAGCAGACGACGACGACACCCTTTGGCCATAAAACTCTTAGCTGAGGATTTAAAGTCTGCCTCCGGATCTCCCACCGAAAAAGAGCTGGAAATAGCCCAAAAAGTTATCAGCTTGTTAATTGCTTAACTTTTTCACTTCAACTTTTTCGCAGCAGCACAAACAGCCACCCAGCCCCAAGATAAAAACCGAAAGGCACAAAAATAAGAAAAGAGCAGAAAAAAAAAAATATGTCGCAATTTCATTTGCCAGCGTTTGCCCTTTCAAATTTTAAATGACAAATGGCAAGAAGGCAACTTGCAAATGCAACTTTGACCCTTCCCTGAGACATTTTTCTGCTTATCTATCGCTCGTACCATGTCATAACACACAGCCCCAGCAGAGTCCGGCATGAAAAAATTTGTTACCAAAAACTTTTTGCACCCTCTAATCTTGACAGGCGGCCTCCAACCTCCTGTAATTAGGGTCGTTGCCTGGCAAAAGGCAGAGCAAAAGAAACTGGGCGAAAGAAATTAAAAATCAATGCCCTGCACTAAACTCTCATTACTCATATGTTAGGCAGTTTACACGACCAGGTAAGACCATAAAACGCACATTAAAAGTATTTAAAACTCGCAAGAAAAAAATAACATAAAATAAACTCAGGGAAAAGCCAAGGGCAAAGTTATTCACTGTTTTATGACTTTTCCTCCCTCAATTTTATTGGCCCCTGCAAATTGATTAAAAGATCATTGATTAGAGACCCGTTTAATATGGTTCATTGCAATTTAATTTAATTTTTCTTTGAGTCGCTGTGACTGGATCGTGTGAGGAGATAACTAGCAAGGAAAGTGTAACTATTCGTAAAAGCTTTAATATTAACTCTGAGGGTTCTCCAAGTACAGTAATTAATTACGTAATAAAATATGCTAAGCGGGCTAGTAAGATGAATCACCCCTAAAGCTGGCTGAAGACTCATCACGCCGTGGGCCCTGGGAGGCCTAAAGTCATGCCGGACAGGTCAATCCGGCAGGCTTAGAAAGCAGTACATCGTACTGAGTTGCCCGAATAGCTCTGAAAACCTCAAGAACCCACAGTCGCTCAAAAATAAAAATAAAAAAATAGAGGGAAGTTAAGGTAGTAGACCGGTGTGACGGCCGAAATTTCGCCTATTTTTCGTGAACTTTTTTAACAAGTAAATAATATACGATCGTTTTGTAACTTTGCAAATTTATTTTAGTACTTTAAAGGTACAAAAAAAATTTTTTTATTTAATTTTCAATTTATTTACTTACAAATATAATGTCAAAGTGGGAGTCCTCTAAAGAATGATGAGACTGTTTCGGGGAAGCATACAGCCTTCCGTAGTCATCTAAATGAAAAATCAAAACGATTATTTTAGTGTAGACGGTATTTTAGTGCACTAACCAATAATATACATAATAAAAAAAAAAAAATTAGCGGACTTGTGAAAAAAAGTTCTTAAAATGTAATTTTTTTTTGTTGATAAAATGTTTAAAAAATTAATTTATTATTAAAAATTAAATGTTTTAAAGGTTAGGTATTTAGATATGTGTATGTAGAATAACTAGTTAAATTTTGAGCCAAATCATTGAATGTTTTGAGTCTGTGCTTCCCTTGAAATTTTCAAATTTTTGATCGTTAAAGTTTACTGCAACAAAATCCTTCCTGCTTTCTCTTATAAACCATATGCTATCGTGACTCAAATATTTTTGAATGGTACGAAAATTTATTTCTTTGAACACGTTGTCTCAGAAATTTTTGGTTTTTTTTTTTTTTTCCTCTTATTTTTAACTCGGCGGAAGTTTTGTATACCCTTGCAGCTTCCATTGAAAACAAAAAAGTTTTTCTAACTAAGACTACTTTTCGGACCCTACTTTTCTATGGGATCTATACACCCAAAAATTGGTATCAATATCAATTTGTTTCGTATTTTTTTGGTATCAATATAATCCTAAAGAGTATCAAATTGATCATTTGGTTATTAATTTGATACGCAAAAGTATCAATTTGAAACAAACACAATTTTATGATAGTTCGAATATACGAAATGTCATGCTCGTATGTAAAACGATGCCTGCTGAGCTGGCAGAACAGTAGGCGTTTGAATATTGAGATTAACTATTTTCATTTTAGTGCAAACAAATCGATAATTTGCTTAAAATAAAAGCTTTGTCAAAAAAAAAATATGGAGCACTAGCTCTATAATTACAAGGTGATCAGCGAAACATGAACTACACATCGTTCCTTACTCAGATTTGTAAATAACATATAAAACTTTTTAGGGAGGAGGTCTACCACGTTGTTTCTGCGCTATCCAAGATGATCGAAGCAAAGTCAGCTCCATTACTAAAGAAGGTTTTCAAGCTGGGACAAATTGCACAATCATGCCAACATAATTGGGGCAGTTCTAAATCAGAAGGCATGAAGTACTTCCTTACAGTGACTTCTGTATTTGAATAACATCCGCGTTGAAATATGAGAGAACAAAGTTTCCCATAGTCATAAAATATGTTTTGTAAGAATACAGAATAAAATGAAGCAGATCTTAAGTGTTTATGTTTTAGTTTTAATGGCAGTTTGCTGATGACTGAATTGGTACTTAAACTTGATAAAAAAAAGGTTAAATTGAGAAGCGCTAGTATCAAAATGATCCAAAAGCTTGACAGTCAAAATATCAAAATGATAATTGTTAGTATCAAATTGATACTAAAAAAATTAATACAAAATAGTGTCAGCCTGATACTAGTTAGTAACAATTTGATATTTTCGAAATATATATTTTAAATACCATCGAAGTATTAAATATCACTTGATACCCAGTAGCAAAGTATGACTAAATAGTTTTCAATTTGATGACTCCTTTTCATTCCTTTGATACTATAGTTTGGTCTACTTCTTTTGACCTTACTTTTCTATGATTATACTATATAGATGTTCGATTTCGACCAAACTTAGTGCAATCATGGAAAAGCATAACAAACTGTTAATTACGAAGTTTGGAGGCGATCCCATTTAAAAACAAAAAGTTTTTCTCACTAGAACTTCTTTTTCGACCGATCGTTCCCATGGGAACTATATGATATAGTCATCCGATTTTGATAAAACTTTGTAGAATTGTGAAAAGTTATAGATTAAGGTATGTAAATACGTTCATTATAAACAAAAAGTTTTTTCACCTGAACTAGTTTTTCGACCGATCGTTCCTATAGCAGCTATATGCTATAGTCATCCGATTGTAAGCTAAGAAATACGATTGATGTTTATTACCAAAGGAAAAAGTTTTTTCTTTAAGACTAGTTTTTCAACCGGATCGTTCTAGTGTGCATTCTAATATGGCAACAGTCATCCGATCCGGCCAGTTCCGACAAATGTGCAGCGTATTTGTACAAAAGACTTTGTGCTAAGTTCGGTGAGCATAGCTTTAAAACTGACGGAGGAGATAGCATAGAAACGGCGGACGGACAGACGGACGGACGGACAGACGGACAAGGCTAAATCAACTCAGCTCGTCATGCTGATCAAGAATATATATACTTTATGTGGTCGGACTTGCTTCCTTCTATGCGTTACAAACATCCGGACAATTTTATAATACCCCTCTGAAGAGATTTATAAAAAAAGTTTTTTCACTAAAGTAGTTTTTTTAATCATCGTTTTATGGTTATATTTTATATTATTTTAACTTTTAAGTTGTATTAAAAGTATATAAATAAGTTAATATATAAGGAGTTTTATTAAAAACCAATAGTTTTTTATATTTTTTTAATTTTAGTTTGGTAAATAGAATTATATAATTATAATCGTTAAGCAAGGTTTTATCTTATAGCAAGGTATAACAAAAAATTTTTTATAAATATTTTTGACCATTTTTATGGGATATATTTATATCGATTTACTTTTAAATTTAAAATATATAAATAATGTATAAATATAAGATTTTTATTAAAAAAAAATTTTTACATTTAATCATTATTTAATTATATAATATATAAAAAAGTTTAAAAAGTATTTAAAAAAACCTTTTTTTTTTTAATTGAAGTTGCAGTGAATAATTATACAAATACAGTGGCGAGCAAAAGTGAGTGAATGTTTACAACTTTGACTTTGGCCGTCCAGCAAACGCGAACCACGCAAGCAAATCCAAAAAATGTTTTTGTTTTATGTTTATTATTTAATTTTTAACAATTAAGAATAAAGAAACAAAGTAAATTAGATAAAAACAAAGAGTATGAAAAAAAAAACGAAAATAACCCACATAAATTCATTTTTGCACGTTTGGTACATTTCACCTATTTTCGATTTTCTATTTTGCTTATCAGCAAAAACCATGCAGATTCACCGTTATATTTTGTCTTATCTATGTTCTGTTGTTCGTAGACTAAATTTAAACGTTTGTCGTGCAAATCGAACCAAACTTTTCCATTGCTAGCAAATTTTGAAAAAATTGTAGAAAAACCGCATAAAAATGAAAAAAATATCGGTAGATATTGAAAATAGTGTTGTGTGTCTGACCGAGAAAGGCTGTTCTTCACGTTCAATAGCGAATAAACTTGGAATTAGCCAATCGGCTGTGCTTGCAGCTCAAAAAAGGCGAAATGTGACCCCCAAACCGCAGATGAAAGGTCGCAAAAAATTGTTAACTGACTCCGATGCTCGACAGATGATAGCAGAAATGAGAAAAAACAAGCTGCTAACACCAAAGGGTGCTTCCTTAGCGGTTAACAAAAATGTTAGCGAATGGACTGCTAGACGAGCGCTTCACGACATAGGATACATCTCATCAGTGAAAGTGGTCAAACCTGCATTGTCCGATAAGAACGTAAAAGCGCGTTTGAAATTTGCAAGGGAACACAAAAATTGGACCGTTGATGATTGGAAACGCGTTATATGGTCGGATGAGTCGAAATTCAACCGCTTCCAGTCGGATGGAAAGCAATACTGCTGGCGTAGACCCGGTGAACGTCTTCAAAAACACCATGTCAAGCAAACCGTCAAACACGGCGGTGGAAATATAATGGTTTGGGGTTGCTTTACATGGTGGAATATTGGTCCTCTCCACTTAGTAGAAGGCATTATGCGAAAAGAGGACTATTTAGAAATTTTGCAAACCCATCTTCCCAATTTTGTAGACGACTGTGCTTATCCCGAAGAGGAAATTGTTTTTCAACAAGACGGGGATCCCAAGCACACAGCGAAAATTGTTAAGGAATGGATTGGGAAACAACATTTTCAGTTGATGGAGTGGCCAGCACAAAGTCCCGACCTCAATCCAATTGAGAATCTCTGGTCAATTGTGAAGAGACGGCTCGGGCAGTACCACGCCGCCCCAACAAACATGGGTGACCTATGGGAGCGGGTTAAAACGGAATGGTATAAAATTCCGAAAGAAATTATTAATAACTTGGTAGAGAGCATGCCAAACCGCATTAATCAAGTTATTTCGAGTAAAGGTTTATGGACTAAATATTAAAATTTCTTTGAATTTATTATTTTTTCGAAACGTGCAAAAATGAATTTATGTGGGTTATTTTCGTTTTTTTTTTCATACTCTTTGTTTTTATCTAATTTACTTTGTTTCTTTATTCTTAATTGTTAAAAATTAAATAATAAACATAAAACAAAAACATTTTTTGGATTTGCTTGCGTGGTTCGCGTTTGCTGGACGGCCAAAGTCAAAGTTGTAAACATTCACTCACTTTTGCTCGCCACTGTATTTTATTTTTTCCATCAATTTTGCCAAGCTTTAGCATAAGAAATGTGTTAAAGAGGGCACACCTAGTGTGAAATTTCAGCATTTTCTTTTCTTCATATTTTCAGTAGATTACCTTCCCAAAAATAACATATTAAATTTAAATCAATGTCAAATAGTTTTTGAGTTATAGCAATTTAAAAACGGCACTCGACAGCTAGAGACGATCATTTATTTTAACGCCGTTTTTCAGGAAACAGCAGTTTCCGAATTGCTGCAGTGATTACTAAAACAAATGATGATAACTATCAATTTTTACATAATGTTCTATATATAGTTCTCCGTACAATGACCTATCGGTTTTTGATTTGATCAAAAAATGAATTTTAGCCAGGCAAGAAGCTGACAAAATTTTGGGTAAAATTCGACTGTTTTTTTAAAAAGCGCCATATTGTCAATTTCTGATTTTTTTTATCATAGGTATTGTAAGACAATATTATCTAGTTTAACGAGAATTTTTTTTAAATTTTTCCACGGAGGAGAAGGCCGGAATACTGCAGCAGTGAAGGAACTTTTGGCCGTTAAGGATGACTATAACTAAAAAATATTTAATTTTTTTTTTTGAAAATTTACTGAATACTGAATATTCTTGAAACATGTATAAATATATTCTTAAAATTTGAAATAATTGATAAAGTAGTTTTTTTTAATAAAAATTCCAAAAATCACCTTTTTTTAGGCCATCACACTAGGTTTCCCCTTAAAAGAATGGTCCTAAAGCAGATGTTTTATGCTATTCATCCCCGATTTGACCAAACTTGTTAAGAATTGTTAAAATATATAAAAATAAGTGTATGAATTTTTCTTAATGATAAAACATATAAAATTTTATAATATCTCTGCAGGGTATAAAATATAAATCCAGAAGAATTCTGTTCTCGACGATTCTTCTTATTTCTCTGTTTTATTATTTTGATGATCGCATTTGGATTTACTATTTTTGAGCACGACTAGGTTAAATAAAAATTAAAGAAAGAAAAGATGAAAAATCGAAAGTATAAGATTTCTTGAAAAAAATTTATTTTAGTATTGTATGAGTAATTTTAATATCTTTGGGGGCCATCCACAATTTTAAAATTAAAATAAATTGTTAAATTTCTCTTTTTATTAATTATACAAAAATATTAACTTTGTGAATGCTGGCACCGTTTTAAGGTCCACTCTAATGCTCATAAATCAATTTTACTAAGGTATTTGACGGAAGTCCTTTGATAGAAAGGGTAGAAGATAATTCTTAAATCGCCATGCGATTTGGGTGTTGAAAGCATTTTGTTTTGGAAAAAGTAGACCTAACAATATATTTAATTGGTCAGGATGCATTGGCAATAGAATTTTAAAATTTTTATATTTAGTTGGTGAAGACATCAGCTCAAGTAAAATCGTTGGTGCACGCTAAAATTACTGCTGACATTTACTCAACTTAGTATCTTGAGAGCCTTCGATGTCCCCAACCTACACAAGAAATTTCAAGTTCAAAACACCATTTAACATAACCAAACAAGTCAAACTTTTCAGTTAAATTTAAACTGCGCAGTTGTCATGTCTGTGTCTTCAACTTTGTACGAATTTGTAAGTAATAATTTCAAAGTTCTTAAATCAATTTCATTCAAATTGTGCATACATTGGGATCATAAAAAATAAATATATATAAAATCGACAACACTCAGCGATATCTATCAAAGCCATAAAAGGCAGACAATTGCGATAAATGTGCGAGCAATATAACAACAAGAAAAAATCATTGAAAACTTGCAACGTGCGCTGTGCTTGGATGCTGCCACTTCGCATATTTTCTGCAGCGACCAAAGGGAGGACGACCGAAGGCGAGCAGCAGCAGAAAAAAAAGCATAGCATGCTTTTTGGCTGCCACACACACACACACACACAAATACATTTCTTGCATGTACTTGCATTTTGCGTGATAAATAAAATGTTTAAGCACACATTTTCAAAGCCATTGTGTAGATTTGACTTTGAACGGCATTTTTCGCCCGTTTTACGTGATGCAGACGTAGCAGTTGTTGCCGTTGCACGGTGGAAAGTGCCAGAACAACAAGTGGTCAAAGTTACATTTATTCTAAGAATTTTTTGGAAATTTTTTAAGAATACAATGAAAACTTACAAAAGAAATCACAGAAAAACCAAAGCTTGTTTTTAAATATTTAAAAAAAAACTGGGTTTTCCACTGTGCCACTGTTTGTTGTTGTTGCCATTGCCATAGCTCTTATCAAAAGTTTTTCCAACTACATGGGTAAGTAAGTATGCATTTTGTGTGCCATTTTCATTCCAATCTTGTGCAATTTTGCCGCATTTGCTGCTTTTGACATGCATTGCAGAAATGAAAGTAGCAAATTCCAAACGATTTTCATGGTGGCACATTTTTTGTCTCATCTCAACGCATCTCGCACTCGCAACACGCTAATGAGCAAAATAATTAATGATGCTCTGTCGTTTTGCTCGAGAACGCACGCGCTTTTCCATGCCATTTGACGAAACTCGGTTCACTCGAACGACTTGAAGCAGTACTTCCAGAATCCATCACAGTTGCCCTAATAAGCAGCAGTTAATTTCATAGTTTTCCTACAGTCCTCCTCCTTTTCCTCCTCCTCCGCCTGCTTTCCGCTGATTCCGCACAAAAGTTGAAAACAACATGGCAAACATCATGTTGGAGGATGTGAGGGAAAACTTGTTCACTGCACATGGGAATTTTTCCCCATTTTCATTTCATTATGCGCGCGTTTTGTATTTACAAGCTCGCTGCCTGCCACTGACTCTGACTCTGGTCGGTAACTCTTCATTCGTTCAACTTAATTTACGTTTTATAACTTTTGCAATCATTACATGTTACATTTATTTTTCTGCTCTACGGTGGGTTCTTTTTATTTTTCTGCCCCTCCCCCCTACCCACTACCTAGCCATGTTGTGCATAAACCATTTAGCAACATTTTTGCTTTGGCAAAGTTACGCTTTTTTGTTTTTTTTTTCTCCTGATGAAGCACATAAACATTAGAGCTGCATATGAAGCAAATGAATGGAAGTGATGGACTAGTTAAGTACCAAATATTTAGGAAAAACTATTAAATTTTATATCAATGTGTGTTTTTATAGCCAGATTAGTTTTAAGAGGTTGTCTGTGTAGCTATTTCAAGAGCCCGGAATTCGTATTTATGTGTCTTGTACTTCTGTTTAAATAATTTCTGAGTTCTTGTGACTTCACTTCTTCTACTTTCGATCATCCACTCTGGAAGGTTTTTCACCTAAAGAATCAATTTTTTAAAGCGTTTAGACTCGACGACGAAACGAGAAGTTTCATACAAAAATTGAGCGAAAAAGAAGCAGGCGTAACGATTTCCTTGCACTTTACGTTTTCCCCCGTTGGAGTCAAAAAGTTCTTTTGCGCTTAACAGCGCTAAACGAGTACATAGTACGTGGACTCTGTGTTAATAGGCTGTGGGCCTTAATTTGCGTTGCTTAGCTAATGCAATATTTTTGCCACCAGATGTTACGTCCTGTTACTCTACATGTAAGCCATCGATCAGCTGGACTTAACTAAAATAAAACAATGGCAGACAAAACAAAGCGGAAGAGCCGATTTTAAATTATTTCATGAAGACAAGGTTGCGCTGATTTTGGCGGTATAGCGGTCCTCCCAAACACTCGGACTTAAATTTTATTAACAAGGCTTGGAGTGAAGTGGCCGAGCTTGTTTAAAAAGAAGGTTTGGAACATACATATGTGAAGAAAGACAAGCACTTTGGATAAATTGATTAATATTTCTACCAATATGTGACAGTTGCTGATTACCGAACTGGATTTAAGGCTTTGCTGGAGAGCTATTGCTATCATGGCAGAAGCACAAGCGTAAATCACTTCTCATCAAAACAAGACACACCTGATTGAGCAGTGTGACCCACCACCAGCTAATTTAAAAATGCCATGAACCTGGACAACGCGATGCAACGGCGTAATTTTTTTTGTTAGTTCTGGTCACACTGGGCATACGTTCCACGTTGACGCTATATGTGGTGGCGTAAGCTGAATTACCTATGTCGTCAGTCCGGTGGGGATGTCAAGCAGTCGGGGTTTAGGAAAAAGCGAAGCTGTACTATTGATGTAACAAAAATCTCAGAAGATATACGTCGTAGTTAGGTCAAAAGCCATGTGACCTTCTTAAGCTCCATTTACACGACCTGATCGTTCAGCTGAGTTTTCGTCAGCTGAGCAACTTTGTGCAACTCAGTTCAGCTTTACATGCCTGATTAGCTCAGTTGAGTCAGTTACAGAACCATTGGTTCATGAAAATTATCTAGTTCATTTGTGAATTGGCCGCGCAAGTGATTTGCTCTCAAATTGTGCAGCAAACTTTTCCGAAGTGGCAATCCGTACGATCTGCTGCACCCACGAGGTGGGATTGGAGGAGTCATACAGCGCAGGCTTAGCCTCGTACAAGTCAATAAGGCGCGTTACATCAATTTTTAAGTTTTATTTCAATAAGCCTTGATTTAATATAAATAGGAAACCTAACCGATAGCCAAAAATCGATAACAATTGTATATTGAAAGCCAGGAAGTGGCAACGCTCGCACACTTCAATCAGGCAACCCCATGACGCTCAGCTGAGTGGTCAGGTCAATTAGAACCGGTTCTATTTCGCCTGATAACTCACCTGAGTAAATCCGGTGCCTACTCAGACGCCTGTTTACACGAGCTAACAGCCACTCAGGCCAAAACTCAGCTGAGCGATCAGGTTGTGTAAATGGAGCTTTAACACTTTTGGACTAAAGTAAAGCATTTGATATGGTAAATCATAAACAAAGGTGCGCAAAGTTGAACAAACTTTACAATTTCTCTTATACAGCATTGAAACTTATGCAATCATACCTTCGTAATAGGCAACTAGGCGGTAGTCACGCAATCGGAATTCTCTTCCTTTCTGACCCTCAACTGTGGTGTTCCGCAAGGTTCTGTTTCGGGACCTGTTCCTCCAGTTTTGTTCGTAAGAGTTTTTTGTTTTTGTGGCTTCACCAATTTATAACTTTAAAGGGGCACACCAAAGTGTGAAATTTCAAAAAAATCGATTTTTTTTTTTTCATATTTCGGTAGATTACACCTTTAAAAATAACATATTAAAATTTCAAATCGATATCTCAAATAGTTTTTGAGTTATAAGCAATTTTAAAGCACGCTCGGCAGCTAGAGAAGACGATCATTTTATCTTTAAACGCGTTTTTCTCGAAACAGCATTTTCCGAATTTGCTGCAGTGATTTACTCAAAAACAAATGATCCGATCACTATCGAATTTTTTTATGTTCTATATGTAGTTCTCCGTACAATGACCTATCGGTTTGATTTTGATCAAAAAATCGAATTTTGGCAGGCCAAAAACGACCAAAATTTTGGGGTAAAATTCGACTTTTTTTAAAACGCCGCCATATTGTCAATTTTTGATTTTTTTTATCGTAGGTCATTGTACAGACAATATTATCTAGTTTAAGGAGAATTTTTTTTTTAATTTCATCCACGGAGAAGGCCGGAATCACTGCAGCAGTGAAGGAACTTTTTTTCGCGCCGTTGGAGATCGACTATAACTTAAAAAATATTGAATTTTTTCTTCAAAAATTTCACTGTATATTCTTTGAAACATGTATAAATATATTCTTAAAATTTTGAAATAATTGATAAAGTATTTTTTTAATAAAAATTCCCAAAAATCCACCTTTTTTAGGCCATCACACTAGGTGTGCCCCCTTAATTTTCTTTCAGAAGATTTCTTCTTATACCCTTGCAGAGGGTATTATAAATTGTGCGGATGTTTGTAACGCATTGAAGGAAGCATCTCCGACCACATAAAGTATATATATTCTTGATCAGCATGACGAGCTGAGTTGATTTAGACCTGTCCGTCTGTCCGTCTGTCTGTTTCTATGCTATCTCCTCCGTCAGTTTTAAAGCTATCCTCACCAAACTTTGCACGAAGTTTTCTGGTACATATATGCTGCACATTTGTCGGAACCAGCCGGATCGGATGACTATACATATAGCTGCCATAGGAACGATCGGTCGAAAAACTAGTTTTTAGTGATGAAAAACTTTTTTGTTTTAATGAAAAACGTCCTTTTCATTAGCATACCTTAATTTTAATACTTTACACAATTCTACAAAGTTTGGTCGAAATCAGATGACTATAACATATAGCTCCTATAGGAACGACGGTCGAAAAACTAAGTTCTAGTGAGAAAACCTTTTTTATTAGTGGAAACGTCCTTCTTATTGTCATTGTTTATATTTTGTATACATTAACATATTTCTACAAAGTTTTATCAAAATAGGATAACTATTGCATATAGCTGCAGTAAGAATGATCGGTCGAAAAAGAAGTTCTAGTGAGAAAAACTTTTTGAAACTAGACATCTATATAGTATAGATCCCATAGAAAAGTAAGGTCCAAAAAGTAGTCTTAGTTAGAAAAACGTTTTTGTTTTCAATGGAAGCTGCAAGGGTATACAAAACTTCGGCCGAGCCGAAGTTAACTTCCTTATTTTTTTGTCTTCTTTCCTGTCACACATAATAAGAATTTAAAGCAGATTGGCTGCAATTGGAAAGCCCAAAATTTTTGAGGTTCTTCAAAATCTTGACAATGTTGACAGTGTCAACAAAATTAACCCTCTATCAAAATCTCGATTACCTCGAAAATAAAGCAGGTTTCGATACCAGATAATCACTGGTTTCGCTTGGCAAGGCACAAACCACGGGCACCTAGCAATGTTTTATTTGAAAAATCAAGTGAAATGTGCTCAATTCATTCCGTCGATCAAGCAAATTGGTTCTGGAAAAACTAATGATGCATTCGATTTCACTTTTAGCTTCAGTCAATAATAATAATAGCTTTAATCATAATAATTTTGAAATTCTGAAAACAGCACAATTTGGTTCTTTTTTATGTGATTCAAACATAACCATTATTGTTCTACTAAAACTCATCACTTTCCAGGGTATTAATATTACAACTCTCAATCCCTCCCTAACGAAGTCAATTTGTGTGGCATAATTATTCCAATTTGCCGACAATTGTCAAGTAGCAAAATCCCAATTCGAAAATTCGCTCATCTGTTGCATACGTATTGACTTAGGACTAGAGAAATGTTCGCTTCCATTGCAATTGCTCCACAAAGTACTGAAAATACTTACGTATGTATGTATGAATGTGTGATTGTGTATGTGCTTACCTGAGAGCACAAGCTTGTTAAGCAGTTACATTAGCGGCAGCTTGTCGACTATATTATGGAGGAACTGACTCCGTTAACCTGCAGCAGAAGCATCAGCGGCGACAAATCTCTAACCAAGCAGTTAGTTAGCTCAAGCTTATCGCACACACACACACCCTGAAACACACACACACACACAATCGCAGATGTGCAAAATGACAGTCATACATCACCTGGTGCTAGTCAGAGATTTCATGCAGGACACGCTTAAAGACAGCCAACAGACGACACTTCATAATGGCACTCCCGACTCCAGCATTCCACCACTCACACATGGCTATGGATTACATTTACGTAAGAAGGTAAACTCGCTACGTAATCGCAACATGACAACAAGTAATGAGCTTTGCCACGCCCCCAACTACAAGCCTTATCCGGGTGATCCGCCTTAGCGACTGAATACTTAGCATTTCATTTGCACAGGAGATGCAGCTGAAAGGATGGCACTGAGAGAATGAAATCGATTAAAATTCAAGTCGGCAATTCAATGCAAAATGGCTCAATTGTTTGCGTAATCGATTAGTTTTTAGGTATTTTTGCTTTGACATGGTCTTTGGTAATTGTTTATATAAAGTTTCAAGTTGCTAAAACAAATACTGAACTTATACGAATTGAATTAGTCGATTCTCTTACTAATGCCATAATATTAATGCAAAAATAGCCAAACTAATTTCGTCATCTTCCTAACACGTAAAGAGTCAAGGATCTAAAAAACTAAGGCTAATATAGATGACGTTTTTATGTACAAGTTTAACAATACTCTTACTTTTGGATTGTTTAAGGTTCGGACTACAGTCTTTAACAAAGTAGGATCTTTTTATAAATTTATCGATAGTTCTCAAACGAAACTCATGTCAGTTTGACAAAGAATGAGAAAAACCATGTTGGTTTTGTTACTTAAAGTGAATACTTTGATAACTTGATATTGATGCACCTTCTAAAAATATGCCAATAAATAAATGCCCATTTTAAGCTGATCATGATAAACTGAAGACAACAATTTGTATAAACCATCTTAGCAGGCCATGGCTTTCAAAGAAATTTGAAATTGTAGTAGGCTTTGACTTTACCAGGCTATGGCGTTAGTTGTTCTTGTCGATCATTCGTTTAGTAGCTCTGGCAGAGCAAACAGTCGCTTTCGGACCTTACCATTCCCTCTTAGATTCTTGATATTCTTTGTATTTTTTATCGACATAACTATTATCATCTGCATGCACACGTACAAATCAGGTCTTATTATTTATAATTACTATTGTGTATACCTTGTACACCCAGCGACAAAAAAAGCCGCACTCTGCCATTTCATGAATTTTTGCCTTCACTCGTCAGAGGACCCCTCAAATGTTATTCTATTCGCATATTTTTTTTTTTTGGGTTGTCAATTAATCAATTTTTAACAAAATGTCACACGGCTTTTATTTATATCACACTTACATAATTATAAATAATCATTTTTCTAAAATTAAACTTTTCAAACGATATTTTAGAAATTTGACCAGTTGCAAGAAAAAAATAAATAATAATAAAATAAAGTTGTTTTTCATACAAATCAAATTTGTTTCCAATGATTTACACTATTTACTACAAACTAATGACAAAAACAATTTCATTCGATAGGTTTTCTTTAAATTAACAATTATTTAATATTTTGTGGTTCCACCCTTGGCTTTAATTACACATTTGACCCTGTTGGGCATTGAATCGTATAAAGCCTTCAGATATTCCTCAGTTATATCCTCAAACCATACTTTTTCTATGGTTTCCTTTAATTCGACCATAGTTTTTGGCTTCCGCTTGCCTATTTTCGAGCTCATAAGACCCCAGACATTTTCTATGGGATTCAGGTCAGGACTGTTACCTGGCCAATCTAAGGACCTAATACCCAATTCCTCCTTCAAAATGGTTATCTGTCGTTTAAGAATGGATAAAAGTAATTAAAAAAATTATTCAACCAACATAGAGTCAACGAATCACTTACAGAGCGAGCCCGATGACAAGGTGCAGAATCGTCCTGAAATATGGGTTCTTGTTCCCTCTCAGAAAAGGATTCAATACTGGGCACAAGACCACCGAGAATAATCTCTTCATACTTTTTTGCATTCACCATTCCCTGAAGCATTAAAAGCGATTCAGTTTTATATTTGGATATGCATCCCCATATCATAATATAAGGCGAATGCTTTACAGTGGCAATGCAGCAGTTTTCTGAATATCGTTCCCCCTGTTCTACGTCGAACTGTGCGGGAGCCATCGGGTCCAATGAGGTTGAATTTGGACTCATCCGAGAATATGATTCGTGACCACTCAGATTCACCCCAATTTTGTTTATCCTTCGCCCAATTTAAGCGAGCATTCTTCATTGGAAGATTTAGAAGTGGCTTTTTGGCAGGTGTCCTTGCCATTAACCCCATCTCGTTTAGCCGACGCTGAATAGTTCGAGCCGAAATGTCTCTTGAATATCGTTGCTGTACTTCAGACGCTATTTCAACAGCATTTTTAAATCGATCTTGGAGGCTCGTTCTCATAATAACTCGATCTTCCTGAACTTGTGCATTTTTTTCTGCCTGATCCTTTCGTCCGCTCCAGTTCTCCAGTCTCACGAAATTTTTTTCAAAAATCGTCTCACCGAGCTTTCAATAAAGTTAGTTTTATCCGCTATTTTACGAATTGACACATTTTGTTCAGCCAATGCAATAATTTTTGCTTTTTTCAGCCAGGGTCAGTTGTTTTCCTTTAGCCATAGTTTCTAAAGATCTCTAAGAAAAGTTCAGCAAAATGTGCCTTTATAACTGAGACGCCGAAAATGACTTGCAACATGAAGAAAACAATCAGGGGAACTCCCAAAAATTAAAATTATTCGAATATATAATTTTTGGTGGAACCCTTCGTGGTGGTGATAAAATATATATGGCAGAGTGCGGCTTTTTTTTTGTCGCTGGGTGTAATTGATCTTCCCATTGTTGGTAGTCTTGTTGCAGAGTTTCTGATAGATTTTCTGAGTTCGATTAGAACTCAATTGATTTCCCTGAGTTTCAGCCTCTCTTTTGGGGGTGGGGTAGAACTTAAAAACCCCTCTTTCAAAACACCCTTAAACCTACTTTCATTGACCCACCAGCCCAAAAAAAGGGGTTTTAATAACAGCTGCTTCCTCAGTTGAAAAGCTTCTACTTCCAGTTGCCAGAATATAAATTTAGTCTTATTTTCGAACGAGCGAAGTACCACTAGAAGAAGAACATGAATGGTTGAATTTAACTGAAGGTAGGGTGTAGATTGGAGAAATGGCAATGGAAGAAGGGTATCGTCAAAGTACCCAAGTAGTCGCGAACAACTTTCAATACCTTTAAATGCTTCGGAAGATACGGCGGCTTTTCCCACCAATTTTAGTAATTTTGAAATAGCTACACTTAAAAAAATTTTTGGCAGTTTGGAAGTTTGAAAATATAAAACACTAACGATACTATTTTGAAATTTGGCTGTTGAAATGAAAGTTACTCTCTTATGCTTTTACTTTTACAATTCGAACTGTACAGTTTCGTAATTTTTCAGTATTTTAAGATTGAGCTTTGATTTTGATTTAAGTAAACTTCTGTATCAAGATTTCTCACAGTGAACTTTATGCCTTGGACTATGGCAATTTCTCTTCCTTTTTTTTTGACACACTCTTGTGGAGGCGTTGGTTAAATCATAGCAAAAGTATCTTCCGCTTGAGAAGGAAGGTGGTAAGCTGAGAGGCTGAGGTAAGGTGAGGCGAGAGGAAGCAGTCAGAGTTGATAAGCATCTGTGCACTTCATTTTTGCACTTTTCTCAAGTCCTTGCAGCAATTTTATTACAAGCAACTTAAAACTCCTACTACTACTGCTGCTGCTGCTGCTGCTGCTGCTGCTGGGCAACTTTGTCCTCGTCGTCGTCCGGGACCAGCGCTTTCTTATTTATTTGCAATTGCAATGACGACGTTGGCAGCGTCATCCGGGTTCGTACTGGTATTTATTCAACTGTGAGCATCAGCAGCCTGTGAATGCGATTTAAACTTCTTACACACACACTTTCAATGGCCAAGTTGCAAAGTGCCAAGTCCATTACGAGAGACGACTGCTGTCCTGACACTGACACTCCATCCCCCCGCCCTCTGTCAATCGGCATTAAAATCACAAAACACCCGTGTGCTAGGACCACCTGCTGTCTTCTGCTGCTGCTGCTTCTGCTGCTGCAATCCTTTCGCCAAAACCAAAGTTGATATAAAAGTTAAGCTCAAGTGGCCAACGGCATTCAAAAGAAAAATTGTAGCAAAATTGCAATAACTCACACTACGGGAAGAAAAAAACACTGATGGGATGACTGAATGACTGCGAAGAGAGTCCTAAATGATAAATAGCTGGCACTGATATGCTCACCCACCCCGCAGGTTGACTTTGACTTGCAGGCCCTTCACATGCTTCAAGATTTATGTACGCGCATCAATTGCTTTGAGTTTTCTGGGTAGCAAAAGGACGAAGGACGACCAAATGAATCTATCTGCGCTTTTAATGCCTGCGCAATTTATGAAATGAAGTATGCACAAGTCGCGGGCATAATTTGAGTGACTTTTAGTTGAAGCGCGAAGGGAGAAGGTCCTGGCGTCTGCCAAACCCAGCCAACTGTCTAAAAAGTTGTCAAGTTTGTTTGCTGCACGAAGACGACGACTGTCTGCTGCTGTCTGACTCATAAGTGAGTTCTTGCACTTGAGATTTTTGATTCATCACGTCAAGAGAGACGGAGTCAGAGGGCTTTAATTGAAGAAGTTTTCCTGAGAAATGAGCAATTTGATTTAATTAGAATTCTTTAAGGTAATAAAGTGGTTTTTTTTAGGGCACTTTTCTGTAATAACTTTGTCATGCTGATAAGTGGTTCGACAAGCTTAGAAAAGCACCTTTTATCCTATGGACAGTGTCATTTGCAGAATTTCCTCAAATTGCAGGTCTTATTGTAAGTCAACCGGCTCGAATGACCACGAAAAGGTGAAGTTTTAACAATAAGCTATTGGCCTTAATGAAGAACATTTGTAAGTATCCCAGAAAGGCTTCTGCCTCTTCTTAAGACTCTCAAATTTATGGTTTATTTATCAACTATCCATGGTCCTTCGAGCCGGATGATTTAATTGGAAGTTCCTGTCTCTATGGAACTGATCTCAGTTCCTCAAAGACAAAAAAGTGATCTTAGTTCCGCAACGTCAGGAAACTGATCTTAATCAAACAAGTACAGATTTGTTTCAGCCCGCTCAAAGGACCATGTAAACATGTAGCTTTAACAATAAGCTATAATAAGAACCACATCTTCGACCTACGGACCTTTGGACCCTTTGAGCACAGAGTCATAGATGAACCGTACACATATGTCTCTTGAATATGCCAAACAATCAACCAACTGTTTTGTATCCATTTCGCTCTGCTCATTCGCTGACCTTTTTTTGTCGCGAGCCAAGAAAATAAAAGTCTTTTGCAAGTGAGGCGTCTGTTTGGGCTTGTGAGTCTTATGCGAGCGCGTTAGGGATCGCCTCTATGGAGGGGTGTCCCAGAAATCTCTAGAGATTTTCGTATAACCTATCGGATTTTGAACTCAACTAGGAGGAGTTTAAGGGGGGTCTTCTCATTGAGCAATTTTTTTTTTCGACTTTTTTTTTTTTGCATTTATTTATAGCTTGGATATTCAAAATATCCCCCCAAAAAAATTTTTTTTGAATTAGTTTAGGAGATATAGTCCTTTTAGTGACCCAATGTGACCTAAATTCCCAAGCAACTGCAAACTTAAGGGGGTCTTCTCATTGAGCAACTTTTTTTAAACCCTCGTATTTTGACCTATGCGTTAAGTTTTCTCCGGTTCTACCGGACCGATTTTGATGAAACAAAGTGAATTCGACGGAGAATTGTCAGCTCTTTAAAACTGCATTTAAACATTTTTTGATTTTTTTTTTTCCAAAAAAATTACTTCAAACTTTAAACGCGTTTATCTCGAAACCACGTTTTTCGAACTGGCGGCCATGATATCTCCAGTTCAACTGAACTGATTTTCATGAAACAAAGTGGAATCGACGCAGAATTGTCACCATTCTCGGCTGAACCTCGACCATAATTTTAAAAAAATTTTTTACTATTTTTTTTTTTACACTAAACTCAAAAAAAAAAAGCCCGAAATTGAAATTTTTTTTTTGCCGCCATTTTGTCAAAAAAATCACAAAATTAAGTTTGAGGTTCAGCCGAGAATTACATCTATACTGATTATAACCCCCGTTTTTTTTCATTTCGGACGCTCGGAGACCCGGAATCGTGGCCGCCGTGACGGCACCTTTTTTTTCACCACCAACTTTGAAGTCTCATTACTTTTTGAACAGCCCTCGTATCGAGGCAAAAAAATTTTATTTTTTTTTTGAACCTTTTGTAATACAATAAATAAAAAAAAGTTTTCAATTATTCTTTGCGTTTTCAAATAAGAATTTTTTAAAGGGTCAAAAAACGGGTTTTGAATGAGAAGACCCCTCCTGCCTACATTTTATGAATATCCACCCTTCAGCGATAGTTATAAAGTTAGATTTTAGAAAGTGTTGTTGTTCCACAACGTCAAAACTGTATTCAGACAATTCTAGCATCTGTTTTATCTCAGCCCCTCAAAGATCCTTTTTAGTTTAAAATAATATAATTAGAACCAGACTTTTGCACGGACCCTTTAAGCAAAGAGTCAGAGATGAACAGTAAACTTGTCTCTTGATTGTGCTCAACAATCAACCATTTGGTTTTTTTCCTTTTTCTGCTAATTCGTGACTGTTTTGTCAGCCAAAAAAAAATAGTCTTTTTGCAGTGAGCGTCTGTTTGGGCTTGTGAGTCTTAAGCACTTATTGGATCCCTTTTGTTCCAAATCTAATTTTCAGTAGCCTTGCATTTAAACTTGGAGAAGTCTAATTAACGTGTAAAGCTAATGTAGCCTTTTAGATTTAGAACGAAAATCGTACGCTACAAACCTTTTTATACGAAAACTTTTGTCATCTAGTCTAGCCTTGATAAATAATAGTTTTGGTGACACTTTTCTACGAAAATCCTAGAAATGTCTGGGACCCCGTATTAGTTGTTAGCATAACAAGATTAGCTCAAACGGGGAAACAGTCAACTAAAAACCAAAACGATGGGAAACGGAATGTTCTGCACAGAGAGAAAGCAAGCGTGCATGGTTTTTTTCGGTTATGTTAGGCGCAGACCCCAAAAGGAAAAACCGGTCAACTGTTATTTGCGTGCTCTGGTTGTAACTATCCATAGTAGGCTCATGCCTCAGCTAAAGCCTCATAACCTTAATGTCTATGAGTCACCTATACTTGGTCCTTCGAGCCGGATAATTTGATTTTAAGCTCTGTCTTTATTGTGAAATTGATCTTGGACAGTACGAACTTGGACATTACTTATTATATGCTGTAATTTGTATCTGTTCTTAGTTCCATAAACATTGAATCTTTCAATTATATCATCTGGCTCGAAGGATCATGTAAAGTTAATGCTTTAACAAAATGCTATTGGTCATAAAAAAGAAGAGCTGTCTTGGCTATAGGCTATCAAATCTTCATTGTTTCAAAACAACTAAGATCATTTCCAAGAGCACCTCACCAATACTCACCAATACTCAGTTTTCCTGCACGCACAAGCGCCAATCAAAAAAAGAGAACAAAGCTGGTTTTTGTTCTACGCAACGCACACTCACGAAGCAAAACCTTAAGGCTTGCTGTAGTTTATATATAGTAGGTTACATTTTGACAAAGATTTTATTTAAACCAATGTTATTAATCCAAAATCGACCACAGTATGAGGAAAGGCTCGTGAAAACGCTTTCAATTTTCTTTTACTTTGCATGACAATAATTCAAAAGCAAAATAAAATAAGAGGTACTTTTAGTGAAAGCACACAAATATTATTCAAGCCACTTTCCTTTTTTCAAAAATCTCTTCTACCGGAAAAATTATAATATATAGAGATAGCTGTTTATCAGTATAGCTATTTCAAGATTCAAACTACTTAGAGAATGCAAAGACACCTTCAGCCTGGTCAATAAGTCTTTTGAAACAACTATGAAGACAACATGTTCTCTTTTTCACTTTGCATATAACGATCCACTTTATTCTCGAGCTGAAGAAATATATTTAAATTTCTGAAAAATTCAAATGATCGACTTGGCCAAAGCAATCAGTGAGCCCGTGAAACGCAGAATCTTTAGGAACAATTACAAAGATTAGAATACAGAAAAATGGCAAACAACCAACATTTACTCTACCGATGTGAGCGTCTCCAGCGAGGGTGAAAAGAAAGGTATTTCAATGGTCAAAAGTTTTTTGAGCACGGGCAATCATTAACAGAGCCATCTTCTGGACCTGCACACTGTGGCCATACCAATGACTGGAAAAGGTGGCATGAGCCAGATCCGAGCACTATCAGATGAAGTAAAACAAATAGTAAATCAAACATGATGATAAATGCCCCTTCAAAGAATGTCAACTTAGTTTCTTCTTGCAGATACCCACCGCTTCCATGATGCAGGTTCCTCCAAGACAATACAAATAGATTTCAGTGCCCACGGCGCAGGTGTAAACCACATAGACAATGATTCCTACACCCGAGAACTGTTGATGATCAAACAAACTCTGGTTAAATATTATCCCGAAAGCTTAACTCTTTACATACTCACCAGTAACATGTCCACCACACTGGTGCCTATAATCAAACTGGAGGTCACAAAATGACCCAAGGTTATCTCTACCATAACGCCAGACACACGTTTCGTTAGTTCGGCCACTTCATTATGACGATCTATCAAAGCCACAAACTTGCTAACAATATTCTGCTCTTCCTCAGCTGTGGGTGATCTTTCAATATGTCTTACGGCCAATAAATCCTGTACATCATCGCGTAGCATTGCGTAACTCTGCCAAATACAAACAGAAGCCCAGAAAGAAACCATCGGCACCCACAAAACAAACTACCGTGATATAACCATGCCAATGGACGAGCATATAGGTCAGAGGATACAGTGGCAAACGTAGCAAAGGTTCAGGAAATCTGAAAAAAAACGAAGTAACTAAAAGCACTTTTTACACCAGTTAAGTCCACTCACATCATCTTAAAAGGTGTCTCATATATCCAATCCTTGCCTTGCGCTCGCCTTAACACATTATCCAACAGATTGCGCACCGAGTACGAGGTACTCGTACAGAAACCACAGAAGAGCAACAACGTAGTCAATCGAGTGGCAAGTGTATAGCTTTGCTTCTTATACTGCAACTTTCGTTCCGATTGCTGCTCTTCAGTTAGATATCGTATCCTCTGTATTAACCTTTTCAGCTCATCGCGATACCACCAGATGCTAACCATTTTCAATAGCGACAAAATACTTGAAGCCACCGGACACAGTGCATCCAAAGCGGTGGCTATGTTAATCCTTATATATGAAATACCATAATAGGCCTCCGCATAGCAGCCATAAGTCAAGATGAAAAAGTTAAAGAAACTCCAGAGACGAATGGCCCAAGTTCTCTCCTGTTCCGGATAGAAACCAATCAGGCTTAATGCAAATTTGGGCACCAGGAAATAATGCCGTTCCATGGCCAACGAGTTGGTTAAAAAGCGTGGTAGCATGATGTAATGCTGTAGCTGAGTGTGTAAGCACATAATTTCGGCCACCGGCTCCTTTTATACCACACTCGATGATGATGAGGGGCATAATTGATGAGTTGGAGCGTTGTTCTGGCTCATTGTTCAATAAGTTTTCAAATTGTTAACCCACAATTAGGCAAACGTTTAGCAGAGAGTAGCAGAGAGGCGTGTCAATTGGGGCGTGGTTTTGTAATTAAATTTAGTTTTAGGCCAACGATTTTCAAGGGCTTTTGTGGTCAAAGTGATAAGTGAGCTTTGGGAATTTTGATTTACATTAAATGCTGAAATGAAAAAACGAATTAAAATTATATTAAATTAGATTTAAATTGAACAAATTTAAAAAAGTAGCTACCAGTTTTATGTAGACTTGTGACGAAAGAATACATAGAATACATTTATAGCTCGAAAACTAGCCAATAAACAATGCCAACTTTTCTGGAATATTAAAAACCTTCAACAGCATTAAGAGTCTTAAAATCTGAGTGATAACATCCTTATTTTTATATTAGTACCAAGGCTGCAAACCTCTTCCTGTAGAAGGTTCGGTCCGGATGGTCCAGCCCGTTGTGAAGTATAAGGTTCGGTTCGCGGACCGGTTCCTGGCAGCCCTTGAACCAAAGGTTTTGGTTCGAATGTATTACAATTTTATCAATTTATTTCAGGGATGCAAACCGATTGGAAATAAGGACTGGTTCGGTTCAAGTGGTTCACATAGTTTTTGAACCACTGGTTCGGTTTCTAACATGGTTTCAGTCTTTATTTATTAAAAAATTTAATGAAGGCCAGTTTCTGTTTTTGTAAATAGCCACGATCTTCTCTAAAATCTGCGCGGACCGGAAGTCGCAACGCACCTTATGTTCTTGGATGCCGAAAATCTGTAAAATATGAACTCTTAAAGCCCAAGTTTAACGACCAGATATTTTCATATTTATATTTAAAAAGAATGTCAAAAACTTATGTTGCTTAAAATTGTTCGAAAATCTATTTCTTTCCAGACTTTCGATGGTAAGGCAGTCCAAAAGTTGTCAAAAAATGTATTTCTGTTCAAGGATCGTTTTTAATTTTGCCGAGTCTCAAGTCCTAAGCCATTTCTTAAGATAAAGCCCCAGTTTGCTCTAAGGTCTGCGCGGAAAGATATTTTTCCGAAGTTTCGAAGAAAAGCAGACTGATAACGTGGTAGAACTTCTTTTCTTGGATTGCCCTTAATTTCATCCTATGTCAACTCTTATAGCCTTTTGTTGAGTATAACGTTGCAATTTAACCTGAAATCTGCTCGGAAAGTCACTTTTTTTTAATTTTGAAGTTTCGGCAAGTCCAAAACATCCTTTACATCTCTTACCCTTCATTCCACCAAACCTTATCCCTTTAAGCCTATTCTGAAGTCGAAAATTCAAAAATATCCGTACATCTGCTCAGAAAGTTATTGTTTTGGACTTTTGAAACCGCAGAAGTTTCAAAAACTATAAACCTAGGTGGGACATACCATTTGATAAAAATAAAGTTGGATTCGAACACATTATAAGGTACTAGTTCTATTTTTAAGAGGTACTACACCCCGGTGTTTTGTTTGAACCAACTCTATTTGGTCAAGCCAATCGTTTAAATATTGAAGCCGAAAACTTTTTAAAATATTAAAGCTCCCCTATAGTGTCTTTTCCCCGAACTTTTTCTTTAATATTTGAAATACATATAATGATTTCTAAAGTGATATGTGACTTTTCGACCATTTCGATACTGAATTCTAGAGAATTGAAAAGTTTGAATAGTTGAATGCGCATAATGATATCACTTTAATAGCTGTACTCCTGGCTAAAAATGGATAAAGGTGAAGAAGCTTGACAGACTAATGAGAATATTGTACCGATCGATTAGCAACTTTCAAGAAGGAATGTTAACATATTGTAGGCATATTCAGAGGTCGGTGAACAATTGAATAATTCAAAATGGTTGGGTGCTCCATAAATCCGGCATCGATAAGGACTTATCGTAGCAATTCGATCAAAAATTTTGACTCGTCGGTGAACTAAACTGAACCGAACCGTAGTTTTCGGTTCGTTTCAGCATTTTCGAAGGGATGCTGGTTCGGTTTGCGGTTCGGTTCACCAGCTGAAAAGCGGTTCGGTTCGGTTTGGTTCGGCTCGGTTCAGAACCGGTTTGCATCCCGGATAATGTTTAGGTTGGGCGAGTATGGTTGCCAAGTTAGCGATTCTACGTTTTGACCCTTAATCCAGGACTTTACAATCCTTTACAATCAAAAAATATCCTTGATAGCTAGGAAAGCCCTTTTCAGTACACCTTTGTACGCAATGGCATTCATACAGGTGGTTAGAAATTGTAGTTCTTTGGTAGTAAGTAATAGCTCCCCATACTATGACACCACCGGCACGGCTGTGAAATCGATCTAAAGTATGCTCTTCCTTTCTGAGATCATGAAAGTAGTAGGCATACCATCAGGACCCCCGAAATTGAACTTTTTTCATCCGAAAAGACTACACGCTCCCCCCTCCTTGGTCCAGGTCATATTCGATCGACAGAAATCGAGCCGTTGCTTCTTTCAAAGTGGGTTTGAGGTGGTTTTTTATGCCCTTGCAGAGGGTATTATAAAATATGTCTGGATGTTTGTAACGCTTAGAAGGAAGCATCTCCGACCACATAAAGTATATATATTCTTGATCAGCACGACGAGCTGAGTTGATTTAGCCCTGTCCGTCTGTCCGTCCGTCTGTCCGTCTGTTTCTATGCTATCTCCTCCGTCAGTTTTAAAGCTATCCTCACCAAACTTTGCACGAAGCCTTAAGGTACAAATACGCTGCACATTTGTCGGAACCGGCCGGATCGGATGACTATAGCATATAGCTGCCATAGGAACGATCGGCTGAAAAACTAGTTTTAGTGAGAAAAACATTTTTGTTTTTAATGAAAACGTCCTCTCATTGGCATACACTTACTTTTTTACTTTACTACAATTACAAAGTTTGGTCGATATCGGTTGACTTAACGGATGACTATAGCATGGGCTCCCATAGGAACGATCGGTCGGAAAACTAGATCAGTGATGAAAACATTTTGGTTTCTAATGAAAACGTCCTATTGGCATACACTTATTTTATATTTGGACACATTTCTACAAAGTTTTATCAAAATCGGATGACTATAGCATATAGCTGCTAGCAGTCGATGAAGTTCTAGGCAGAAAAACTTTGTGTCTTAAATTCTCCAATTGTGTATTTTTGCTTTTCCATATTTTAATTTTAATCGAAATCAGACATCTTTATAGTATAGATCCAAGAAAAGTAATGTCAAAAAAGTAGTCTTAAGAAAAATTTTCTTTTCAATGGAAGCTGCAAGGGTATACAAAATTCGGCCGAGCCGAAGTTAACTTCCCCTATTTTTTTAACTTTAGACGCTCTATAGATTCAACATTCGATATAACTCTTTTGCACGGTTAGAATGCACGCTTTAACACCAATTTTTCCTTTTATTTTGGTAGCTAAGTCGTGGAGAATTAGATGCGGCCTTAATATGATTCGCTTGTCAGCTGCTGTTAGTACTGATGAGCGCCGACCTAACTTTTTTTCCCCATACACCCAAAAAAGTAGTCATCAAAATGGCACTATTTAGTTATCAATTTGAAACTATTGAGTATCAAATTGTCTTTAATACTCCAAGTATCAAGTTGATATTTTCGAAAATAATAAAATGATATTTCGAAAATATCAGATTGACACAACTAATGTCAGGCTGACACTATTTTCGTGTTGATTTTTAGTATCAGTTTTCTGCTAACAATTATCATTTTGATATTTGACTGTCAAAACTTTTGGCATCATTTTGATACTAGCTTTTTCTCAATTTAATACTTTTTCTTATTGAGTTTTAAGTCCCAATTTAGTTATAAGCAAACTGCCATTATAACTAAAAAACTTAAACATTAAAACGTTATTTTATTCTGTATTCCTTACGAAATTATTTTATGATTATGGGGAAACATTGTACTCTCCATTCAACGCGTATGTTTCAAATACAGAAGTCACTGTAAGGAAGTGCATCAAGCGTACCTGATTGACATAACAGTCTGCTTCTCTGCTTTCCCCCCCAAATAATGGTTCTGATCACCCCAGGTTGAGAACCTAAGCCTCAACTGGACTGACTTTGATATACTCAGCTTGGATGAGCGGAAACCGCGTATTCGTCCTCATAAAATTCAACTTTTTTAGTGCTGGAACGTGTACATAGTTTACTCTCACCTTTAAAAGATAGAGCATTTATTGAAACCAGTCTCGTCTTGAGCACGTCCTCTGTACAAAGCTTTTACTTTTTCATATCTGTGTTTGCACTAAAATCAAAACAATTAATGTCAATCGTCAAGCGCCTACTGGTCCATCAGCCAAGTTCTTCGTTTTACATACTAGCATAACATTTCGAATTTTCTAAAAATGTGTTTGTTTCAAATTGATACTTTTTGCGTATCAAATTAATAACATAAATATCATTTTGATACTCTCTAGGATTATATTGATTTAAAAAAACTTGCTGAAAAAACGATTTGAAACAACGTGTATCAAATCGATATTGATACCAATTTGTTTGGGTAAAAGTAAAGGAAATTCATAGTTTTGAGTTATTTGCCTTTAAACTGATGAGGTTAGAGAATGTGCTAATCTGGTTGACGGGCATGTGTACATTCTAAGAATTCGTCATAGATTTAAAAAAATTCCGATGTCGAGAAAAAAATTTTTCTTAATAACCACAGTATAGCCCCCATAATCTGTAAATGTAATCTTAGTGAGGAAAAACTGGTATGTCTTTAATAGAAACCCAGTCCTTTACATTGTCATACATTTATTTGGTATAGCTTTCACACAATTCTACAAGGAGTTTTGTCTAAAATCCTCCACCTCCAAGGTGAGATATTCAGGTAAAGTAAAACGCTTGACCCAAAGTAGCTTAAAAAACAGTCCAAAATGACTTATTCATTCAACTTGTCAGGTTTTACTACCAGGAGTGAAAACATCATTAAACCTTTTTTGCAATCTTGCCTTTGAACAAAGTCAACTTTGAATGGCTGCCATTTAAAAACTATTTAAGAAAAGTGATCCAAACTTTGGCTTAAAAAAGCCATATAAATTCAAAATCATATCCAATACACGTTTTATCCAGTTTCCAAAATAAAAATAAATGAAATTGTGGAAATTTGAACTGGCATTTATGTATTTTCCACAAATACTATAAAACTCCAAAACTATTCTCTCAAACGCATGCACCTAGTACAATTGTAGAAGAGCCACCGTCAATCTCTATGGCAGCTAAACAAATTGACTCCCTCGTACAGAATAAATTTTGACAGGTTGCATTTGGGTTGCAAGTGTTGCCAAGCAACTTGCAATTTGTATAAATATTGTATAAGCTGTCCAGCTGTGTTTTTGTGTGTGTGTGTGTGACCGTGCGTCCTGGCCTGATTATGCAAACTGCAGTTATTTGGTGCATCCGAAGGCCAATAAATTAATTTAGCTGGCTGGCTAGTTGACTGGTTGGTTGGCCTGGTATGCCGCTGTGCGAGTGAAGAAGAAGGCGCCGGCTGTAGAAGTCAAACCCGGACGGGCCGTTTCTCTGCATAATTGATGGCTGCAGGTGTATTTGCGCTCAAATGAGGCATACTAAACACATGCCTTTGACACTTATACAAACGCTTGGCCCACACACAAACTCACACTCACTCACTCACTCAGTTGGCCATAAAACTTAAGCACCAGGCTAGCCAGTGGACACAAAAAATAACTGCAAATTCATGTGGGGGCAGTCAAACTCAAACCCAAACCATAAATAGAAATAAAAACGAATTGACGACATAAACAGAAGTTGGGGGAAAAAAATTAGTATAAATGGAGGACAAAGTTTTAATGCCATTTAAGGGGGAGCTGAATCTAAATCAATTTTCCTTGAAGAAACACTTATTTATCAGATTTAGTTCCGAACAGCTTTGGCCTAAAAAGAATGTACAAAATTTTAAGACTCTTTGATTAAGTCAATCTTATGGCGATGAGTTAGAATGCTCCAAAAAAGTTGAGAAAATAGTAATTTCAAAATCATTTCAACATTTCTTCCATATATCAATCACTTCCTCTTGAAGACTTCTCGGCTAACAAATTTCCTGTCACCATTTCTAGTATTTGCCACAGATTTTTTAAATGGACTATCCCCCCAAAACAATCCAACAATACAACAACAAATATCTCCATGTTGTCCACCACCCCCCATCCAACGACGAATGCCAGCGTCCATTCAAATTGAAAAATTTACGTGAAAAACATGCAAATTTATGCCATAAACACAATGAGTTTAATGTGCGCAGCGAGCCAAAGCCAGAAAAAGTCCACTACATTCAACCTCAACCTGGCCCAACTTATGGCCTGCCAATTTTTAACCGCATTGAGAGTACGATTTGTAGGCCACACCACGCAGAAAAAAACCAACTGTTTTTTTTTAAACTAGACTCTCTGACATTTTATTGACAAAATTATTGAACACGTTTTGACCGTGCCACAAATCTACCAACGCAACGCTATGGCAACAAATGGCGGCTATTCTCCCGAATGCCAGAGGTCAGAGTGGGTCGGTGGTCGTTGGGCGTTGAGTGCGATGTCAGGCATTGAATTTATATGAATCTATAATTGAAAATTAAACAAGTTGAGTGTGTCGCTAGGTAGTGTGTTCGGTAATGGAATACTCTTTAAGTACTATCTGCACATAAATAGATTTTAAATTGTGTGATTGTATGGAAAATAGTGGTCAAATCCAGTTCAAAAGTAGAAGCCGGTCAAATGACCTGAACTATAAGAACTCTTTCACAAATAACATATCAAGCTAGCATTTAGTGTTACGACTAGTTCGAGAAAATTAAGTTTAGGCATCGTTCTAGGCAAATCAAAGTTAAGCGAGCATGTTCCAACGATTGTTAGCTCATTGCGATTGGGGGGGGCAAGCTCCAGTGTGACCCTTCAACAGCAAAATTCCAGCAACTGTCACATTCGGGTGTGTCCCAGAAATTCTACAGATTTTCGTATAAGCGTTTCCATTTCGAAATAAGAGTACTTGGGGTATAAGAAAAGTGTCTTTAAAATGCATGGCTACTAGAATAGATGACAAACGTTTGAGATTTAAAACCGACTGCTCGAGGCTGAGTATATTTTAGGCGTACGGTTTTCCTTCCCCATAATCTAGTTGCCGACATAATTCCTGTCACTTCACATAAAAGTCCTCCTAGTTAAGTTAAAAATCTCTTCGTTTACACGAAAATATCCAGAATTTCTGGGACCCTACCTCCACTATTTTGTTTTAACTTTTAGTCCAAGGCTCCAATCCTTTCACATTGTGCAGTTTCAGTTCAGGTACCGAATATAAGGTTCCTCAACTTATCAAACGTATGGTTTATGAGCGAACCTTCACGTCTTAAACATTTTTGCCCTCCGTTTTCTTTTATATTCATGAAATCTGCGTCAACCAGCATTCAAATTTACCAAACAATTTGTAGGTTAGCCACAGCTACTAAGTCAAATGGAAAATATCTATGCTCTCAATAATACCTTCACTTTCCGAAGTCAGCTCGTACTTTGATCGAGTAGTGTATATTCATTTACGGCTTGACCTTAGCTCTTTTCCCTCTCACCTTCGATATTCGAGCTTGCCTTTCATTTAGAAACGGCTTAGGTAATGAACCAGCAAATCCGGTAATAATTGTATTTTGCTACAAAGATCCGGAGAAACTTAAAGCATATGTTGAGTTCGCTTGAACAATTTGCTGAGCCAAACTTGATTCCAAGCAGAGATCGGATCAAGTATGGGACGCTTAGCCTAACAAGTTAGTTGACGCAAATATAACGAATTAAACTTGTTTAGCGGGTTTCGTTTTCAGACCGCTTACAGCCTTGATTGAGCACTAGTCCTGGTAGGAAGCTGACAATATGGCCAATGGATGATTGTTCGAAGCGTTCCAGCGTCCGGGGCTTTTTTACATAAGTCTTTTGACTTCTAGTAACCCACCAGAAGATGTCTAAGCTAAAAGCTCTGCGGCCAAGGAGTTATGGAAACACCCAGTAAGCGTCGTTCTTCCAGTCGTGTTCGCTGTGGCGCCGTTCTGTTAACTAATAGTTATCCATGTTGTTAACTGTCAGAACTGAATGAAAACAAGTAGGAAAGTCGGCCAAGCCCATCTGTAGTATACTCTTTACCAATAAAACTGAATACTCAGTGTGTTTGTTGCTGCTGCAGGAGCAGCTGATGACATTTCAAATAGCTGTATAAGAATTTAACAATGACCGCTTACCATTTGTCACGATTCTCCCGTGGGTGGCGAATGAGTGGTCAAAGTTATTAGGCAGAAAATTTAGTGTTCAGCGATAAGCTCCAAACTCATTTAAAAACTAAATATAAATAAATAATAAATAGGTAGCTTCATATAATGTAATCTACCCTCCGAAAACGGAAGATGACACAGCAGTCATCTTCAACGAAGAACACGCCACACTCTCATTCCGTCATCGAGCTAGAGTAGCGTTTTTCAAGCAGTGATATTTGTATGCCTGGCGGCGGCTAAATTTATATAAACCTTGGATAAACTCCGTGAACATTTTAATCTAGTCGAAAGCCGGAGGATGCCATTAGGGCTCTATCATCAAACGCCGCCAAAGAGTAACCTTATCAGCAGCACGTCGATAGCACTGAGCCAAATCCACAGCACTCCAACACGCTGGTCACGCTAACATTTCCGGCATCGAAGGAAGGCGGGGAGTGCGCTAGGAACGGTTTCAGCGCTGCCAGCGACATGGCTGTAACCGGACACTCAAAGACACCTACAGGATATTATGACAGAAGTACAGTGGAAGGCCTGAACTAAGATAGAACGACAATGGGACCCCCCACCTGGTTTTATCACGTCTCCCGATCACTTTGGCCAAGATAGTCATCCAAAAAAAAGTTTAACTTCTACACTTTAGCAAGAACAAATTAGAACTGATAGTTGGTCCATCCAAGATGCACGTGTTGTGGTCCCACCACAGCTGTGGGAATGGGGAGGAAAT
>JAEIFV010000877.1:0-129883 GCA_018904265.1 Lordiphosa collinella
GCATTCATGTTAAAACATACCCCATAATGTAAGCACTTTCAAAAAAAAATACTGGATTGTCGATGTGTACTCAGAAAAACGGGAATGAAGTCGTCAAACGGTAACCAAATTCATTGGGATAACATTTGTTTAACGGAGAATTAAATGGGCTTATATAAATAAAACTTGAAAAAAAATATCATTGATTAAAATAGTGAAACAACTGGGCCCCCAAGTAGAAATTAACAAAAAAGAGAAAATACCAGATCTGTAACACGCATTTCTTAGCCCTCAAGCTAAATCTGTCAAACATTGATTATAATACTTTAGATTCCTCACGTCGCTATTGGAATTGCCAAGGCTATTTGCAATCAGACAGTCCATGCGTGAGTTATTTTAAGAACAAAATGCAAAAAGGGGTTTTTGGGCAATAACTTCAGATTTTGGGGGTGTTAGGAAGAAACCAAGTATGAGACAATGCTATACTCGACGTGCACTACAGCGTACGGTGGGTCATTTTTGATAAAAGTATATTTTCGAAGTTCAGCTTCCAGAACGGCTTAAAGACATTGACAATGGTAATTCAATTCTCAATCCTGGGAAGAAAACTTTCAAGTATTTAAATTGAATATATTTTCGAAGCCATTCCAGAACGGAACTTTAGAAAGGACATTGGCTAAAGCGTAAAAAACGATTCAACAATTCTCAACCGGCCCCCCCCAAATTTTTCAAGTAAATTTAGGCTGCATACCATTGAACGGAATCGCACTAACTGTAAAAGTTAAATATGAAACAAACTTAAAAGTCTCTAAAATTTGTCATGCCTGAAAAGCGAAAGTCCTATGTGATGCGATCCTCAAAAAAATGAAGAGGGATAAGTGTAGAGAAGGGTAAGCAGAGCTCAGGAGAATGCAACATGAGCTGAGACTGCGCGAGCAGACGCACAATCGACGCCAGCAATTTGCTAAACACATCGAGTTTCAGAGAGAAACTGAGACTGCGCAACAATTACAATCGCGGCACAACGAACAAGTTGAGCAGAAGTTTGAAATCTTCAAAAACACCGGAGCAGGCGAGCAATCGACGGCAGTAATTTGCTTAACGTATCTGAGAGAAGTGCCGCGCAAACTTCTGGCGCCGTATCCCGTTGCGCAATAGATTTGTTGTTTTAACTCGCTTCGGAGCGAGGCAATTGCACTTGTCGTTCTGTGTCCTTGTGCGTGGCGGCGCCCAGAAGCGAGCAATGGGAGCAAGGGCTTGCCCATCGCTGTTTTCGATTATCATGAGGTTTTGATAGATGGCAAACACTACGATAGTAACTTCGGCCCTGCAATAGTAATGTAGATAAGAACGCGTGAGTCAGAGAGAAGGAACGGATAATTTGAGAATATTCTCCCAGTGTTATATTGGATAGAATTGAACTTGACACATGAGAGTCCAGTAGAAACTAGAAAGAAATATCATCCTTGGAAAATAAATATACCCTCTAATATACTCTTAGTCCGTCTGTCCGTCCGTCTGTCGGTCCGTCTGTCCGTAAAAACAAACAGATCTCAGAGATGGTAAGAGATAGAGGTTTGACATGTATAGAACATATTTTTCTTTTACTTGCAGGCAGATCAAGTTTATTTTCGATTTTGGCCACGCCCCTTGCCGCCCCCGCAATATCGAAAAAGCGTCATATCTCCCACAGTTTTATAGATAGAAGGTTCGAACCTTCTGGACATATTTAGTATTCGGGATTCTTTATCGATCCGCTGAAGAAATTTTAAAGATCGGATGAACGATATTCGAGTTATAAGGAAATCAAACAATTATGGGCAGCACCGGTCGCAACGGTGATGGGCAGCACTTCACAGGTACAGAGGATGTTATAGTCGGGCTCGACCGACAATCTTTCTTGTTTACTTCCGATTCTGTTAGAAAATCCAAATATGCTTCGCTTTAAATTCGTTTAGAATTTGTTAAAAAAAATTTCTGAGACTAAGACCCTGAAGCGGTTCGACTGACTGTGTTTAAAATTATTCAAGCCGAAATAACATTAAGCCAAGTCAACTGTTTGCTGCTGCTGCTGCTGCTGCTGCATGTAAAACATGTAAAAATGTCCTTGGGGCTTGTCTGCTGCCAGTTTCATTTAAACATGACCAGTTGGTTGACCTACTGCTGACGGCTAACTTTAACCGTAACCGAAAAAAAAACAACAAAAAAAATAGTTGGCCTGTCAGCCAGGCCCAGAGAGTCATCATCATCTTCATCGTCATCAGGACCGCACCAGCCACAACTAACCACATCATTTCCAGGCGCAAACTGCCAGTTCCTCATATCCCCCCTTCCACTTCCATCACCACATCCCAGGGCCAAGTCCATGTGTCCATGGGGCTGGACATGATGATGACTTTGATATGTTTCCATGCGTGCGACTGTGTGGGGGGGGGTGGTACAATTTTAGGCATCAAAAGTGCCTGCTCCCCCGTTGCGCCCCTCTTTCCGGCAGACCGCGTTTTTTATTGCGTTCCCATTTGTGTGACCGCATTTTAGCTTCATTTACAGTTATTTGCTGCGTTGTCTCCTGCCAGGCCAAAAAACCGCAAATTCAATTTTGGTTTTTGAAAGCCTAGAACAACACATTTTGCCTGCGTGTTTATGGATGCCACGGACTCGGGAGTCGGAGGTTTGGTGGGTGCTTTGAATGCAATTTATCTGAAGTGTTTGCGTCTCTTTTGTTTAGCCATTTGACCACAAAACGATCTTTTGTGTTATGAGAGTGTGCTAAGTGGGGGGGGGGGGCGGGAGAGGAGGATGGAATTTAAATTTAAAACATACAAAGGAAACCTAAAACTGGTTTAATCTACACAGTTGGTTCAATAGGTTTTTTACAGAAACTTTATAAAAGCTTTGTTTTAAGCTTTTGGCAGGCATTGTGGCTTTATGTAGAAGCTTTTTGGGCTTTCGGTAAAAGCTGTTGAAACTTAAACTTTTTTCAAAGCTTAATATTGGAAGTTTCCGCTGTGAATACATTTTGATTTTGTTCGGCCGAAGTTTATATACCCTTGCAGCACGTATAAAATGATTTTTGAGCAATGCTAGCTGAGAGATTTCTAAAGCTGACCTTAGATTTCTTCAGCTTAGCGGCCAGCGCTCGGAGCTGGCCAAGACCAACAAACACAATTTATGTTAAACAATAAATATTAACTGAATATTGGTTTAACGACCAGTTTTAAATATTAATAGTGAATAAGATACGACATTAATTCCAAAAACCAGTGGTTAACAGATTTCTATGTATTTATCCGTCAACATCGCATTTTTCGATTTTGAACGTATACATAAATGACAATTTTAGGACATTAACATCGAAGCCAAGATTTTCTAAGAAGACGTCATAATTCTTGAAAATTCTGATGACCAACCTTTTTTGGAATTTTCAGTTAGCAAACCAAGACATTACGAATTAGCAGTTTCCACCCAAAAATCGAAAGAAAATCTTTTTCAGGAATACCACTTTGGATCTTCCTACGAAGCTAAAGCTCCTTTTACACGACGTGATCGCTCAGCTGAGTTTTCGTCAGCTGAGCAACTCAGGTGAGCAACTCAGTTCATCGAATACACATGCCTGAGTAGCTCAGTTGAGTCAGTTACAGAACCATTGGTTCATGAAAAATTTCTAGTTCATTTGTGAATTGGCTGCGCAGATTGCCTATTTTGGTTTTTATATCGACAAGTGATTTGCTCATATTGTGCAGCAAACTTTTCCGAAGTGGCAATCCGTACGATCAGCTGCACCTACAAGGTGGGATTGGAGGAGTCATACAGCGCAGGCTCAGCCTCGTACAAGTCAATAAGGCGAGTTACCTCAATTTTAATGTTTTATTTCAATAAGCCGTGATTGACATAAATAAAAAACCAAACCAATAACCAAAAATCGATACAAATTGTATATCGAAAGCCAGGAAGTGGCAGCGCTCGCACACTTCAATCAGGCAACCCTGGTCAGTTCAATTAGAACCGGTTCTATTTCGTCTGATCACTCACCTGTGTAAATCAGGTGGCTACCCAGGACCCTGCTTACACGAGCTGACAGCCACTCAGTAGAAAACTCTGCTGAGCGATCAGGTCGTGTAAATGAAGCTTAATCGATAGATTTTTCTTACCATCACTAATAAGTATTTTGCCGCTTCCCACTTTCGGTCACACTAATTGTAACGCCTACAGCGAATTGGCTTGACAGCAATTGCAGAGTGCAAAAGATTTAATTAAAAGATTTAACTAAACTAAAAAATGTCTGCTGACGATAGTACCAGTGATGTGGATGACCAAATGATGGTAGCAGATTCTCAAACTAGTCCCAAGCCCAAAATCTCTTCGGGTGGTGTCAGCGTCGACTCTTCCTCTTCCCTCGAACACCTTGAATCCTTCGCGCAGCTTTCCCTAAATGAATTGGTAAGTAGATAACCCTCTATTTATATATGTATGTATGCACTTAGCTTTATGTGCCTTTCCAGAGGTCACAAAATGAGGGTCTGCGCAAAGTCTGTGGTGATATGCACTCCGAGTACAAATTGCTCATGGAGGAAAAATTCTTTCTGATGTGCGACTTAAACACGGCATCATGTACTGAAAACTATGACCTGGTCTCCAATTTGGAGTATCTCGGTAACAAGCCACAGGAGTTGCAACAAAAAATTCAAGAAATGTTCGCTCAGCAGGAGCAGCTGATTCAGGCCTACGAAGCTTATTGCAATCAAGCAATCAGTCAGAAGCAGCTGCAGAAGCAACAAAATGGTTACGATGAAATAACCACACTGGTTAGTATGGGGGAAGGAAACAAATCCAGGGCCAACAGTTAAAAGTAATACTTTCTGTTCAACTTTAGAACAATTGCGAGCTGAAAGAGTTGATGCAGAAGCAGGCAGCTGAAACTCATTCGCTGGACGCCAACACCATGCATCTGGCTGTAGAATGGAAAGCCAAACAGGAGGCAAATGAAGCCGAGCACAAATCGATTGTGAATATCAACAGAGCCATGGAACAGGCCGAATATGCGGCCAGGTATGTAAATACGCTCTAAAATTAGAATGAGTTTTATTTCCTTGTTTCTTCCACAGCGAAATGTTGGAAGAACTCAAATTTAAGGTCAATCTGCAGCGCAGAGCAGCAAAAAATAAAACTTAAATTCTCATATTGTATTGTATTTTATTTCTTAAATATTTTGAATCTATTTTGAACACACCGAAGAAGTTTAAGCCACAGTGACCACTTGGACCTGTCATTTTTAAGTTTACATGAAACAAAATAGTATAACTAGATATTGAATCATTTAAGATAAGTTTATTTTAATTTGTTAATTTAAGTATCTTACATAATCTTAATTGTGAAACCGTAAACAACTTCCTTTTTTCATTATTTTATACGCAATAAATTGTTGGAAAAGCAAAGTGCCAAATAAGCTTAAATAATTTCAATAACAGCTCATAAAAAGACACTAGCTTTCAGGATAATCAGATCCATTTCCATTCTACTTTCTTTTCTAACAACAATATACGGGCCTCTTCCGAATTTCGAGTCGATTTTCATGTAAACGTTGCTTGTTCTGATTTAGAGTTCACTGTTTTATATGAAAAGTAAGACGAATCAGATCAGAAGTAAGAGATCAGGTCGTCTCTTTTTGACGAATTGAATCCACTTGGCATTCAGCAATCGGTTTCAACTGCTTAAGCGATTATGATTTTCCTTAGACCTTATCTAGTAACCATTGAAATGTTTGTCAACTTCCGGATAACTCTGTAAAGAGACGCAGAGTACATTTGTGCAAAAGTGTCCGTCTGTTCGTATAAGCAAAGAGATCTCAGAGATGGTAAGAGATAGAGGTTGCTATTTAGTGCTAAACTGAAGAGCAATTGAAATCCTGTTTCAAAAATATTGGCTAAATAAGAAGCGATTCGAACGTGAAAAAAACCGATGTGGTTTTCGAGCTCATCTATATAAAGACAAAGTTTAGCAAAACCTGACACAATGCTTAAGCCCAAATATTTTTAAAATCTTCCTTATGAATTGTCCTTTGAAAGTTTTTTATAAGGCCTTAATCTAATTGTTTCAAGCTTTTTAAGAATTTTTCTGAAATTCCCTTTGCTAGATGCAAAGATATAACGATTTCTTTTTTTTCTTAATTTTTCCTATATCTAAATATTCCATGGGCTGGAAAAAAACTAAAAATTCTCAAAAAATATAGCTTCAAATAAGAGAGGAAGCTGAAGTCGAGTGCCCCGACTCCAAAATACCCTGTTCCCTTGATTTAATGAGTCTTGGCAGCTGACGATGTTGTATCCCCGTTTCATAGAGCAAAATTGTTTCATATTTAGTATGTCACTTGTGGCCTTCAAAAGCAGTTTCTAGAGTTTATAGCGGTCTTATTACCATGGAGATCTATTAACTGTGAGTTGCGCTAATGCATTGCTCCTGGCTTGATATTCCACCTGATCGGGAGTAAAGTTTATCTTTTATTATTACTAGTTTGTATCCTCTTGGGTATATTTTCGCGATTTTACGATTTGCCAGACTCTGTCAAATGAATTGACACTCCTTTTATGCTGTATCTATGTTCTTCAGCATTGGTCATCCATGGTATTAATCGCGGCAAATTGCAAATTGATTGATAGTAATATAATTTAATAATTTGTATCCTTTTTTTTTTGCAACTTAATAACAGTAAGCAACAAATATTCAAGATTCAATATAATAGCTTTTTAATGGATTTAATAGCCTAAATAATTTTAAATTTTATTTGTTTTTTGAAAAAATTACAGGCTGGACTTAAAAAATGTTTGATTAAATCAATACCAGATTTAATTCATTTTGTGATTTCAATCAGATAACATTTAAATCAAAAGATTGAAATAAAATTATGCATTTAAATCAAAATGATTGCATTTTTTTGATTTAATTCAATGATTGAAGTCTCTTAGATTTAAATCAAATGATTGCAATCAAAATACAATTCTTTTTGATTGCTTTAAAAGAATTATAAACACCGTAGAGCAATCATCAATGATTTCAAGAAGATTTAAAATCTTAATGATTTAAAGAAAATTGAGTGCAATCACGAAGTGAAAAAGGTAAGGTGCATGCCCCAACTCCTATGCAAAATATGGTCCGAAGAAAGCATGCCCGAAGATTGGAATCTAAGAGGACTTTGAAAGTTAACTTCGGCTCGGCCGAAATTTTGTATACCCTTGCAGTTTGTTTTTCTAAATAAGACTACTTTTCGGACCTTACTTTTCTACTTTTCTTCTCCGATTTCGGCCAACCTTAGTGCAATCATGGAAAAGCATAATACACTGTTAATTACGAAATTTGGATGCGATCCCATTTAAAACAAAAAGTTTTTCTGACTAGAACTTCTTTTTCGACCGATCATTCATACTGAGCTATAATAGCACCGATTTTGATAAACTTTGTAGAAATGTGTTAAAGTATTTAAAATAACAATATGCCAATAAAAAGGACGTTTTCATTAAAAAAAAAATTTCCTCACTGAACTAGTTTTTCGACGATCGTTCATGGAGATGCTATAGTCACCGATTTCGACCAAACTTTGTAGAATTGTGTAAAAATAAAAATAAGTGTATGCCAATGATAAGGACGTTTTCATTAAAACAAAAAAGTTTTTCTCACTAGACTAGCAACCGACGTCTAGCTATAGCATAGTCATCCGACCGCGTTCCGACAAATCAGCGATTGTAACAAAAACTCGGGCAAAGTTTGGTGAGGATAGCTTTAAAACTACGAGGAGATACATAGCAACACGCACCAGCACCGCTCAGTGATCAGTCGGTGTGTTCACCGGACGATTTCTCGATTTTTGTGGCGTTTGTTGTACCATGTCTCACTGCCCAAGCCGCCTGTCGACCTGTGTTTTGATCGTCTTCGATTTTACTTCGACGACCCTTTTGGCTCCGTCCTTTCTTGTACCACGTTATCGGTGTCGCCCTAACCCCCCAGCCCACGAAATGAGAGCCGTCCCCGTTTCTAGGACCACACTGCTCGTGCCTTCGATTTATCTGTTTGGCGACGGGTCGCCGATCGTCCAAATTGCTCATGCGACCCACACCACCCACAATTTGCCCTACGACGTTTTTATGACGTGAACCACCAATCATCTCAGAACTGCCGACGACCACGCGCCTTCGTCTTAATCCACGTGCTCGAGTCGCCCACAAAAACTTTGCCGCCACTTTACCACCCCCCCCCACCCCCGAACACACCCACCGATCCCCTCCCCCTTCTTCCCTACTGGGCCCGACACACGCACCCGATACGCCGGACCGTAAAAAATATTTTTGAGTCCGGTTGACCGTGCACGTGTATAATACCTGGGGATACGGGCATAATATCGATATATTTTTGAAAAACACTTCGCGCTTTCACACCCTGTATATACTTAGTGGTCGAGATGCTTCCTTCTATGCGTTACAAACATCCGGACAATTTTATAATACCCTCTGCAAGGGTATAAAAAAAGGCTTTCTGTCGGCCAGTCGGGTAGGAATTGTTTTCTTGGGCTATTAAATAGTGGTCATTCTGAGATTACGTGGAGTATTGTTAAGTTGGTGTTGCAAGAGTTACATATTTGCTTGTGTTAAAGTCTTTTATGGAGAGATTATGTGTGTTGATTGTCTTATAATGCTGCGATGTGTTTTATCATAATGATTCCTTGTAGGACTTAAACTGGGTGTTGATATGTTTCTGTACATCTGATGTTGTAATTGGTTTCGTTGCCTATTATATTGGTATGCCCTGGTATCCATACTAGAATGATTTTGGGCTATTGTTGTGTAAGAATGTTTCGGATCGCGGTGGTATAGTGATTTTGAATGCTTATGTTGGATATTAATTGAAGGAAAACGTTGTAGCGTTGATTTGATTGTTTTGAACGGTGACACTCTGATAGCTATATCACAAAAAACGATATGCGTTTCTAGTATTTGATTTGTTGTGATGCTGTATGATACACCAGATTCGTTTTTAGGATAGAGATATTGAGACTTTGAGGTTGAATTTTGTTAGTAAACTATTGCGAGTGTTAGTTTATGTTGTGTAGGGTAAGATTTTTGAGTTTCGTTGAAAATCAGGTTTTTAAATTTTTTTATGGAATTGGAGGGGTGTATGTGCCATTGTCATTGGAAAGTTGAAGTAGATTATGTAAGATTGAAGGGATTTTAGGTTTACGTTTAGCTTTCTGAATTTTGGTGATCAAATTGCAAATGGGTGTGTTCGTTGGCAGCATTATTGATTTGCAGAGTTTTAGATGTTCCGAGGCGCGATCGAACCCAAGGCCTCTTCACAGCCGCCACTCTACCAGTTTTTTCTTGTCATTTTGGACAGTTAAACTCTCAGTTAAATGACCAAAATATTCCACTGTATCTTTAAGCTCCAAAAGTAACCAAACAGCTGTTCTCAAAAGCTTTCATTTGGCCAACAGTTCAGCTGTTGGCAAAGCTTTGCACCGAAAAAAGGTTGCCAAACTGTTTTCATTTCTGAGGCAAACAAAAACACAAACAATACGCATGTACAATGACCTTCGTACAAGGTGACTGGGCCAGAGAGAAAAGGCGGTGATAGAAAGAAAGAGCGACAGAGAGTCGGAGAGAATTGTACAATTAAGAAATGCTTAACGAATGAGTAAGGCAAAACATCTCCAAATTGATAAGAAACGCATGGTTTCGCCTCATTTGTTTACCAGACGCAAGACACCGCCGCGTTGAGTGCGAGAGACTGAGAGCCAAAGCTTTGGTGAAAAAAAGCTCAGACGCTTATAATGCACACTGTCGCTTGAGAAGTGCTCCGGAGTTTGCAGCGAACGGTCGTCTTGTGTGCGTCTCCTCCTACGTAGATTTTCGGCTTTGACAAAAAAAAAAGAATTAGTGACAAAAAAAGTATATAAACTGCGGTTCTAGGACACAGAGAATAATACACAATGTCGAAGCCACAATCGGACGCGGATCGTCGCAAGCAGATCTCAGTGCGCGGCATTGCCGAAGTGGGCAATGTGACCGAGGTGAAGAAGAACTTCAATCGTCATTTGCACTACACTCTGGTCAAGGATCGTAATGTCTCCACACTGCGCGACTATTACTTTGCCTTGGCCAATACGGTCAAGGATAATATGGTGGGCCGCTGGATACGTACGCAGCAGCATTACTATGAGAAGGATCCCAAGGTGAGTGGGTATATTTACATATATTGGTTATGGAAAGTTCCAGTGGAATACTTTTATATAGCCAGGGCCTAACCCTACTTCTGCAGGTGTCCCAAAATTGTGAGAAAATATTACGACATTTGTCTCCTTATTGGCTAATTTATTACCTCGTCTGCTTTGACCCCCAAATTCGAAATTTTATTGCAGTTTACTGCGCGCTCCTCTCTCTCTCTCAGTCTCTCTTTTTTATTTTCCTGATTTTTGTTATTTTTTTCGAATTTTCATTATCATTTGTTTTGTTGCATTTAATTGTCCGCAAATTGTAAATTGCTTTCATTTGGGATCAATGCCAAAAACGTGAATTTTGGGGCCAAAATGCTTTCACTGTTACATATTTGAGACTTTTATTGGGGTGGGACCCAACAGAACACCAAATGCCGGTATAGCAGCTGATTTCCATCCACTAACGAATCACTTTATGTAGAAGCTATCAACTTTAAAGGCTACAATCCTCTGAATTTTTGATTCCATCCCTTTGTGGAACTTTTAGGAATCGGCTCTCAAACCTATCTCCCTGATTTTTGCAAGGACAAATTTAGAAAACTTATATTTGCATTCAAGGCTTCAAACTCATCCAGAACAGAACTCCTGTGAAGCAGTTCGGTTCGGGGATTTTGGGTCCACGAACCAGACCATGTACCGAGCCTTTTAAAGTTATGACTTTCCGAACCTAAACCGGAAACGAAACTCAACCGGTTCAGAAATTATTGAAGTTGATTTTATAAGAAATTTTTAAAATTGTGAGCATTAATGAGAAAAGATACGGGTCTAAATCTATCTAAATTCTGAATATTATGGGATTGATAAGGCAAATAAAGCAAAAGTCAAGTTGTAAAATACTCCTCGAAAACATATTATTTAAGCAACCTTCCGTTTTCACCTAGATGAACGGAAACCTTGGATACAAGATATCTAACGACTGTAGATAGTATCTAGCTTGTAATTAAGTGACCTCCTCAGCCGGCTTTTTAACATTTCGTTTTGACTCACCGAAAATAGGGGAACATTTTTTCAACGACCCAAGATGTTATGAACCCAGGTTCAAAGTAAGAAGAACCGGTTTGCGAACCACGGACCGATCCAATGCATATTTTTAGAGGCTTGCAGCTTTGCTTTTAATAGTTTGCTTTGAAGGGTTCGGTTTTAAATAGAGGTAGCCCAGCTTGGAAGGTCATTCTCTGTAAAGAGCCACGATCTGAGGATTTCGTATCCAGATACTATATTGGCTGTGCTTACCTTCTTATCTTTGGTAGATGGCGCTTTCTTATTTTCATTTCCGATAGAAAAAACGTCTTTTGCCCTCGATTTTCTGGTTAGTTTCGACTTCTATACAACCAGTTTGGAAAAAGAGAACGTTAAAAGCTTTAACCTAATAGATTGGATAATAAGTCAACAGAAAAGATAGAAACTGACAGTCGAACAAGTTGTAATTCTTTACGAAGTCCCCGGTCTAGGAACTCGTACTCAAACCATGTAGGTTTTCTCATAGCTGTACAGTCGACCAGCCTTCTTTGTGGTGTTGTGTATGCCTATTCTAAGTTCCCAGCAAGCAAACTATAAAGCTCTCCTAATTATGTGTCTGAAAAGAGCCGAGCTTAAGAGCGTTTTTGTTGCAAAAATATACATTTGAGTGTTTTCGGAGCATATTCAGTGCTATCCAAGCACGGGTTCATAAAATGCATTTATGTCCAAGCATTTTCGGAGTTAAAGCAGACAGGTTATCGAAAATTTTGGTTCAAATTCTGCTTCAAGTGCCTAGAAAAGTAACTTCTATGTGTCTTTTATGAGGTTTTTATATGCTTCATTGGGAGGGTAAAAGCATTTATATCTGTGTCAGAAAATGGGTCAGATTAGACTCAGAAATCTTCCACATAAAGAGCGACCGTTTTCATAGAAAAAATCGCTCATTCCGGGCTCATTTTTGAGCACATTATGACGGTGAATGCTCATAAAAATAGTGTCAGAAAAAAAAATGTTCTAAAATAAAGACCAATGTGTTTCCAAAATGAGCCCGAGATGTTCCAAAAAATATTCCCAAAATTTGCCAAAATGAGCACAAAGTGGTCTTAAATTGTAATCAAAATGCTTCAAAATAAAGCCAAGAAGTTTCCAAGTTGTTATTAACAAAACATGAACAAAACAAAGCACCGAAGTGTTGATAAAGATTGTAAAAGTTAATTCGTTTATGGAATCGACCAAAGTTCAAGAAAAAAGGATTACTCTACTTTTCAGCGAATTGGTTTATGGAGATGGCTATTATTTTAGTTTACAGTTGAGTACTGAGAACGTTCAAATTTTCCTGACAAACTCCATATAAAAACTCTAAGAAATATCTGTGATTTTGTTGTTGATACTCGACAAGCAACACAAGTATTTTGAAAGTTGTCGCAGATGGGTGTTGTTCTGCGTTCGAAGCGTATTCTTTTGGGCCTCCTTCGGGCGAAAAAGGAATATCTGGTAAATTTTTTGAAGGAAATTCGATAGTTCTCAGTACTCACCTTTACTCTGCATTTGTGCGTTCCAAATTGGAGTATGCTTTACTTATTCGAAATCCCTTTAGTTTACATAAAAAGGCTCGAAGTTATACAGAAAAATTTTCTAAAATTAGACCAAGGTGTATCTCTCAACTGTAGATGATCGAAGAACTATTGAACTTGTTTAAGGTTGTATTGATTGTACGATCTTGTTAGGCTAGATCAGCTTTAATATACCAAGTAGAGATCTTAAGTCCTTTCGAAATTTTGCAATATTTTATATGAGTTTTTGTGAAAGCGCTTGATGCTTAGATTACAAAAAAGACGTTAGTACTTGGTCAAAAATATTGCAAAATTCTAAAAAAATATTATCATAAGAGTTTTAAAGAGTAATCTTTATAATAATCTAGATTTGTAGTCGGATAAATGGGAGATGTAGACCAAACGGCCAAAAAAATCACAAAGGGTAAATGGTCGGTGAATATCAAGCGGTCAAAAGAAGCGCGAAATTTGAATAAGCTTAGATCAGTGGTGGGCACGAAATTTGATTTTGGGAGCAGTTTAACAGAAAAAACAACCCCTATTACCGATGCGCGAGTACACAAACCAGACACACGCTCCACACTCCGTGACGCCGGTTGCCGTAAAGAAACTTTCGGGAGCAATGGGAGCAAGGGCTTGCAGATTAGATTATCCCACCCAACATTTGGAAGATCGTTTTAACAAAAATCACCTTATTGAGTCTTTTTCGAGCCCTTTTGATGGTTAAAAAGAGATTACTACCTCCCGATTAAAAGAAGACTCGAAAATGACTCATAAAAATGCTCAGAATGTGATTTATTATAATAAGACACGAAAAAAGACTCGCGAAATTATTCGGAAATGAGTCGAAACTGATTAGAAGAAAGGGTTAAAAAGTCTCTTCAAGAGAGTCGCGGCTAGGGTACCATTTTATCCCGACAGATGTATCATTTATAATCAGAAATCGAGCATATTTATGACTATTTTAATCAGATCGAGGACTCGAAAAAGACTCGAAAGTTATAAAAAATTTTTAAAATGTTCGCTGGAATGATGCGCTTGATGTTTATGCTGAGGGTTGGTAGATTACTATGAAGACTTGATGGATTTACTGGCAAATGCCGACAGGGGTGAAAAACGAACGGTCCAAAATATCGCGAAATTGTCAAATATTATAATGAGTTTAGATTATCAAGAAGATTTAATTGATGACCATTTAAGATGGGTGAAAAGGTGATGTAGAGTGAACAGTCATTCAACAGTAGACCTGGCCACTTTGGGAGGTGCTGTAAGCCTTCAGCTCAGAGGGAAACAATATCGTTTAAGGGTATAAAAGCTTTGATCCTGCGAAAGTGGGATTCGCCTCTTCGTTTTGTGTTCAAAATACTGAAATAGTAAATGAATGATTATGCCATGGACATCTAACTTTTTTGGAAGACAGATCCAATTTGACCATCTTTGGCGTCGATCGAAACTTTTTGGATTCAAGTTTCGACTACTTTCCAAAGGGCAAACACTCCATCGAAATAGTCACATTCTTGCGTTGGTTACAAAACTATTTTGAACGGAACTAAACCGGTTCATCAATTTGTTTTTTGTTTTGTAAAGGCTAGGTTATGCCGGCTGACGTCAAACAAAAGTGGATTCGCCTTAAGGGTGTCAAAAAACTGATTGATATTCGTTAGATTTTGGTGCCCACCGCTGATTTTAATGGCAAAATTGATCGAATGGTGTTTTGATATAGAAAACCTGATTCTGTGTAGATTGCTTAGCAGCTCAAGATTTAGTTTCCCAGTGATTTTCATTATTGAAGTTCCTTTTCCATAAGTTAATGCATCTCCATTTTCAAAACCTAATCTTGGGAACTTTTATTTCCCATTATCAGTATATCGAATGGTTTTTACTTTATCTAGGTTAACTCTTTGTTGGTTCTCTTAAATTGTTTGCTAAGTAAGAAAATGTTTTATCTCTCCCATTATTGATAATATGCATTGTTTACTATATTCAAAAGATATGGCCATATGAATTGTAGTTCAACCTCACAAGCTCAGTCTAGTGACGAAAAGTGTATAAATAGCCAAAAACAAAAAGCAGCTGTCTCATATATATATTTTATCTGTTATCACATAAAACTAAATATATCTAAAGCATGTTAAGTGACGATTTACCTACAAAGTTACAAAGCTTTAGCATATCCATGAGATACACCACAAGCTACATGTTGTATCTATGTAATAGTCAATGTAAGCACATGCTTTAAGCGTGCTTTTGTCCTTGTCTGAATGTCAGCTGCATCAAAACTTTCTACATATTTTTCCCAAATTTCTTCTTAATTGTTAGTCAATTCATTCAACTAAGAACTTGGCTGTTAAATATAATATTTTCAATTTAACTTTTGTGGGGGAAAATTGTCTATGCCTTTGTGTGTCTGTGTGCGACACACATATTTTTCAAGGTCAATCAAAGGTTATTAACAAAAACGCGAGACTCGGGCCTCCGCCACTGGCGTACAAAAATAACAAGGAAAATTGTTTCTCTTTTATTTATATTTTCATACTTATTTGTGTTTGGGGTGTTGGAAAAATGTCAGAGCATTGGAAATTTACGTTCGTTCACCCATTAATAGGCACCATACATATACAATTAGCTCACGCAATGATGTATCTGTTGGATACAACAGCTTGAACAGCTGTTGCCAGCAGCGGTCAGTGCCAACCAGTTACATTTTTTAAACTCACAGTTGAGTTAATTCTTTAAATTGAAAGTTTTTTATTTGAATGCCAATTGAACATGCAAATTGAGTTAAAGTTCAAAAGTGCTGGACAGAGTCTTCTTCCTCTTCTTGATGTTAAATGTAACCCTTTATCTTTTACTTGGAAAATCATTTAAGTTTAGGCCAACAAGTCTACCATTTTGTTTAATTCTGAGTATAAAGAAAAAGCAAATAAATTCTGATTGTTTATTGTGATAGTTTCCCAATGACTGAAAGCCGCAACACACAAGGTTTGTGTGTAATTGTGAATCTAGTTGAGTTTACATATGGCCAAAAAGTTTATATGGGCGCTACGAAACCGATAAAGTGTAACTGGAGTTATGCGTTGTATCTCCGCACTGGTAATTGTTTTCAGCCCCCAATAAAAATTAGAAACTCGTTAAAATACTTTGAAAATCGGAAAATAATTTTATGCAAACCAAATTTCTATAATCTAAAATATAATGATTAACTTTCACCAAAACTTTCTTGTTATAAAATCATGCTAACGTTCGCTCAAAAAACAAATGTCTAAGGTTAGGTTTGATTAAAAATCGACAAAACTAAAACAGTGTCAGTTTTCAAGTGCAAGGTTTTTTATACCCGAAATAACCAGCTATAATCCAAGCCGGCCAGATAAGGTGCACCCGGTCTAATACCAATACAAATATGTTCCCGAAGGTCACCTACTTAAAGCTCTCTCTCCGTCTCTCTAATAGAAACTCATCGAATGTCTACCTTATCAGTAAAATTGTAACTGCAAAACTATAAATAGACATTTTACATTTATTGTTTAGCTGCGCTTCGATCGGTGGGCCAGATTGTGCCATAAGCAACAGTTATCAGCTGGAACAGTTAGAAATGCACTTTGCTGCATGCATTTATGAGAAAGCAAGAAATGGAAGTTGGCTTATCAATCGCCTCATCCCTTGTCAATGCTAATTACATGTTTGTTTTGACGAAAACATTGTACGAATTACATTAGCGTCGCCACTTTAAAGGGTTTCAAGGTATGCGGCGACTATGTTCATTATCAGTCTAGCGGGGGCACCTATGTTAACTATACCCTGATCTGATGCATGGAAACTTGAGCTACCTAATTAGTTTGTTTGTTTGTTGTTTGCCAAGTTATGCAAAAGCTATAGATGAGATTGGCTTATGGTTCCGAAGTTGATTGAAGAAAATGTTTGATCGTTTGGGACAATTTGGGGGAATTGAGATATGACAAATCATTATCATTATCAATAATTTGCATTCCCTCAAATTTAGGCGACGTTTCCGATATAATATTCCGATGATTCATAATCCGTTGTCGTGATTCGTTTCGGTTTTAGTACTACCTGTATTTGGAAATTGTTTTTAGGTTATCGTTTGATTCCATAATTCGAACATTTTCTTTAATCAGATTATGATTTTAAATTGAAATCATAATTATGGTAAACTTATATTCACCCAAAGTATTGTCAGACTGCCTTAAAAAGTGTCCCAGTTTTTATACTCTGTACCAGAGGTACTCAGAGTATATTAAGTTTGTGCCAGAGTATGTAATAGGCAGAAGGAAGCGTCTCCGACCCTATAAAGTATATATATTCTTGATCAACATCAACAGCCGAGTCGATTTTGCCATGTCCGTCTGTTCGTCCGTCTGACCGTATGAACGCGATCTCAGAGACTATAAGAGATAGAGATACAAATTTTTGCATGTAGGTAGGTGTATACTATACGCTTATAGAGTTTGTTCCCCATTTAAGCGCAAAAAACTGTCAGAGCCACATTTTTGAGTTAGACCCTTCAGACTTTGTATATATCAAGTATGGCCCAATATCTATCTGTTCTGAAAAGTACAATAAGATCGGACAAAAAACACCAAAGTTATATACGAATCAATTTTGCTTGTAGGAGAGAGGGGGTCCTGCATGCGAGAGTGCTTGCGTGTGTCCGTTTGTGTGTAGGTGTGAGTGTGTGTGTATGTAAATGAAAACACACGAAATCAAGGGAACAGTGTATTTTTGAGCGCTTTCATGGGGTCGCTTATTCAGAGCCGGATCTGCATTAGTCCGGAATCTTACATCTGAGCCTGTACGTCCAACTGAATGGAGACGGAACCAATGAGCGTGCATGGAGATCTGCCAAGATTTTAATAGGTCGGGGGCAGCTCCGATATTAACCCAGCAGCCGTTTCGTTCACATGTCAGTCTGCTTATTAATAAGCTGGAATACCGGATAAAAACTGTCAGCCCAAGTCTTCGATCTCAGGAGGGGGTTCCAGTCTCGTAATCATTTAAGCCTGATCGGATTAACATCAAAAAAGTTGCATAAAACAGTTTTCCAAAACCGGTTCTTAGTACTCACTTTCAGCATAAGATAAGACTAATGTAAAAAATTCAGTTTTCTATCTCTTTTGGTTTGGCCTGTGCGACGGTCACCAGTCAGTCAGTCAGGTTGAACAGTTTTATATATAAATCGCAATGTTTCCTTCTACCTGTTACATACTTTTTCACAACTTCATGATCCCCTTTTTCCATTTATAATGGAAACAGGGTATAAAAATATGATCAACGTGACGTTCAACTTTTGGAAAAACTTCCCCCAAAGTCGGAAAGTGGTCGGAAAACTGTTGGATGCAACTTTTTTGGTTGTCATCCGATCAAGCTCAAATTTATTTTTAGAGATCTATATGAAAATTTAACTACGACTAATTTCCTAATTTACTAATTTTCCGGAAAATTCTTGACCCCCTGGTGGAAATTGGGTGGTAAAGGTTGTGTTGGTTGAATTTTAGTTTGCAGCGATTAGCTCCAAACTCATTTTCAAAGTTACTCATAAAAAATATGATCAACGTGACTTTTAACTTTTGGAAAGTCTACCTTAAAATTCGGAAAATAGGCGGAAAACTGTTGTATGCAAATTTTTTGTTTATCATCCGATTGGTCTCAAACTCATTCTCAAAGATCTATATGAAAATTCAACAATGACTGCATACCAGTCTTCTGGAAATCAACCCCTCTTGGCGGAAATTGGTGGGTATAGGTTGAGTGGGTTGAAGATATCTGGATTATAAAGGCGGCCATGACCTGACTGGGAAAATTATAAAAATATTCAGTTCAACGCGGGCGGCCGTTTTTCATTGTACTTGGTTGTGTGCGGGACCTGGACCTGGAGGTGGCGTTGGAGGTGGACCTGAAGGTAGACCTGGAGGTGGAAAATGGTTCAAAAACCGCACTATTTGACAAATTTTTAATTTTGGTGAAACTTTGGGGATTGGTTAGACGCTTGCCCGGGAAGGTTTCTAAGTAGAAGAAATGGGAGGAAAATGGTGCACAAACCGCGATATTTGGCAAATTTTTGGTTTTAGTGAAACTTAGTGGAATGGTGGACGCTTGCCCGGGAAGGTTTCTAGGTTGAAGAAACGGGCGGAAAATGGTGCTCAAGCCCCGAAGTTTGAAAAATTATAGCGTTCATCCGATTGCAATGCAACTTTGAGGAATGGTTGGAGAATTGGTGAAAAATGTCCCAAAATCAATATCAGGCCTGTTCCCGTTTCCGAGTGGAATGAAAAAGTAAAACGATCGCAATTCCGAATCGTTTTCATTTTGGTGTTCCCGTTTCCGAGTGAAATAGAAATCGATTGTCTTTTGGAAGAAAGTTCGAATCGTTATCGAATTTTACAGCCTAGGCAGCTTGCATTTCGACAGCCGCGCCTGAATGCGAACAGCTCGGTTTCATTTCGATCGTTTTCTTTTCGTCTACGCAATTTCTGAGGTACAAATTTAATAAAAATGTTTTTAAACAAATGGAAGGCTCTTATATCTATATCTTCAATATCTTCACAATATTTGACATGTTAAAATAAAAATACTTGCAAGATGCAAAGAATCACAGTTGCCAAGAAAATTGGCATTTACTTTTCATTCCACTGACTCTTAGGCAAAACTTTTGAAACCGAATAACTTGATCGTTTTTCGGAAACGGGAACAGCACCAATTCCGATTCCGCATGATCTGATCGAAATCGAACGGGAACAGGCCTGTATGTGTGTTCAAAACCAATCCTTATTTTTGGGCCGATCTTTATCAAATTGGGTTTGTAAGCTTAAATTTTTAAAAGTCCACCACCAAGATCGGAAATGTCAGGTGAGACCTTTTTTTACCCGCGGGCGGGGCATAAGAGTTAGCCGATGTATGTAAGATACGGTCAAATATTTTCCAATTTGTGAAATCCACCCCCAAGACGGAAAAGAAAAACCTGATACCGATATCGCTTAAAAATAGCTTCACTGACGGCGGCGTAGCGAAACAAGCCGGGTTATTTGCTTGTTTAAAAATATATTTCAATAGATCGAGAGCATTGTGCAATTATTTTTGAAACTTATACCAAATTGGTAGCAAAAAAACTTTTGGTCATATATAGTCTACCCATGATACTTTTAAAATATTGATACACTGAGGCAAAAATGCTTTGATTTTTTTTATTAATTTCACATTGACTTATATATTTTCACCACTGACTTAGCTCTAAATATGAGTTTCGTATATCGAAAGTCTGTACACTTTTATTCAAAATTGAAAATAGTTAAATTTTTTAGACCAACCTAAACTCACTTTATTTTGTTATGAACTTAGAGCAGAATTCTAGTAAAATTGGTTCTGAAAAAGTGTGAATTATATAAATTTGTATAAACTTTTAACTTACTCTGGGATTCGAACTCGGGGCGTTTGAAGTAAACACGATTGGAATGCAGAGCTCAAACAGTTTGGTTACGGACACTACTCAAACAGGGAGCGAAAGACAGTTTCAGTTCTGTTATTGCTCAATTCTGTTGCTCTCAGAGCAAAGACGGCAATTTTTTGTCCTGTTTCTCCCATGTCTTTCACTGACACTTTTGCCAAGAACATCATTTCGAAGTGTTTTTTGCGTTTTTATATGTGGTTGTGTGTAGCGCTCGTGTGTGTCTTTGTATAACGAGCGTCACACATACAAACAGCCTACCAAACGCACAAAACAAATCAAAAAAACACTTTTCGTAGACACTTATTGTGTTCTGCTTATTTGCAGACAGTTGTTTAGTGAGCGCTCGCTCAAAACAGTTGCTGTCGGAGGTTGTCGGATGACCGACACGTTTGTTTTGCTCAACCGAAAACATGTAACAGAAAACACATGAGGTGCGAGAAAAAGTGTTCCGCTCAGCAAAAGACCGCTTGTGCTGCGTTTGTTTCTATTTTTCACTGAGAAAAGGGCTAACAGTTTTTCTGTAAATTTATTTTTAAATCGTCATGTTTTGGTTCGCTTATAAAAATATTAGAAAATTATAAAAGTCGTGTCATTACACCCTAATCTCGATCTTATATGGGCGACACATTCCCGTTTTAATCAAATTTTAACGATAGACCATTAACTTAAAATAAAATACCAATTTTGATTCTTTATTGTCGACTTTCAACTAAAAACTTTCCTTTTTCCTCATCTCTCCCTTTAGCGCGTCTACTACTTATCCTTGGAATACTACATGGGACGCTCTCTAACCAATACCATGATCAATTTGGGCATTCAAAGTGAATGCGAGGAGGCCATGTACCAGCTGGGTCTGGACATTGAGAATCTCGAAGAGATGGAAGAAGATGCCGGCTTGGGCAATGGTGGTCTGGGTCGTTTGGCTGCTTGTTTCTTGGACTCGATGGCCACTTTGGGTCTGGCTGCCTATGGTTATGGCATACGCTATGAGTATGGTATCTTTGCCCAGAAGATTAAGAATGGTGAGCAGGTGGAGGAGCCCGATGATTGGTTGCGTTATGGCAATCCCTGGGAGAAGGCCCGTCCCGAGTTTATGTTGCCCATTCACTTTTATGGTCGTGTCATTGATACACCCGAGGGCAAGAAGTGGGTGGATACCCAGAGGGTGTATGCCATGCCCTACGATAATCCCATTCCTGGTTATAACAACAATCATGTGAATACGTTGCGTTTGTGGTCGGCCAAGTCGCCCGTTGACTTTAACCTGAAGTTCTGTAAGTAAAGAGAAAGATTTATGGCCTGGTATGATATTTTGTCTAACTGAGATTTTTTGTTGTTTTTAGTCAACGATGGTGACTACATTCAGGCGGTTTTGGATCGTAATTTGGCTGAGAATATCTCCAGAGTGTTGTATCCCAACGATAACTTCTTTGAGGGCAAGGAACTGCGTCTGAAGCAGGAGTACTTCATGTGCGCCGCCACTCTGCAGGATATCATACGCCGCTATAAGGCCTCCAAGTTTGGTTCCCGGGAGGCTGTACGCAACAATTTCGACCACTTCCCCGATAAGGTGGCCATTCAGCTGAACGATACCCATCCCTCATTGGCCATACCCGAATTGATGCGTATTCTGGTCGATGAGGAGCATCTGGATTGGGAGAAGGCTTGGGATATTACGGTGCGCACTTGTGCCTACACCAATCACACTGTGCTGCCCGAAGCCTTGGAACGCTGGCCCGTTTCCATGCTGGAGTCCATATTGCCACGTCACTTGCAGATCATCTATCACATCAATTTCCTGCATATGGAGAATGTGAAGAAACATTTCCCCGAGGACTTGGATCGTATGCGTCGTATGTCTTTGGTGGAGGAGGATGGCGACAAGCGCATCAATATGGCTCATCTGTCCATTGTGGGAGCACATGCTGTGAATGGTGTGGCTGCCATTCACTCGCAAATTCTGAAGGATTCGCTATTCCGTGACTTTTATGAAATGAATCCCAAGAAGTTCCAGAATAAGACGAATGGTATTACACCACGCCGTTGGTTGTTGTTGTGTAATCCTGGTCTATCTGATTTGATTGCTGAGAAGATTGGCGATGAATGGCCCGTGCATTTGGATCAGTTGGTGGCGCTGAAGAAATGGGCCAAGGACCCCAATTTCCAGCGTAATGTGGCTAGAGTCAAGCAGGAGAATAAATTGAAATTGGCCGCCATTTTGGAGAAGGATTATGGTGTCAAGGTGAGTTGGGAAACTTCTTTTAAGAGTAGTTAGGGATACTTTGAGGGAAGATTGAAGAAAATGTGAAAACTGAAACAGTTAAAATGTTCAGCGACTTATTGTTCATTGACTTATTGTACTGCGACTTATTATTCAGTCCCTCAGTGACTTACTGTTCAGAAACTCTTTGTTTGGTGACTTCTCTTGGTTCAGTGACTTATTGTTCATTGACCTATTGTACAGCGACTCATTGTTCAGTGACTATTTTGATCAGAGACTTATAATTCAGTGTCTTATTGTTCAGTGACTCATTGTTCAGTAACTCATGGTTTATTAACATATTGTACACTAATTGTTCAGTGACTTCGTGGTTCACAGACTTATTGTTCAGTGATTTATTGTTCAGTTATCATTGTACAATAACTCATTGTTTAGTGACTTATTGTTCATTGACTCCTTTGCTATGCTCAGTGACTTATTTTTCAGTGACTTATTGTTCAGTGACTTATTGTTCATGCTTGTTCGTTCTCTTTTTTTGTGACTCACTGTTCAGTGACTCATTGTTCAGTGACTAATTGATCATTGACTTCTTTGTTGCTTAGTGACTTATTGCTCACTGACTTATTGTTCAGTGACTTAGTGTTCAGTGAGTTATTGTTCAGTGTCTCATTGTTCAGTGACTCTTCATGATCTAGTGACTTATTGTTCATTGACTTATTCATTATTCATTGATTCACTGTTCAGTGACTAATTTTTCAGAGACTTCTTTATCAGTGACTCATTGTTCAGTGACTTTTCTTGGTTCAGTCACTTATTCTTCAGTGAGTTCTTTATTGCTCAGTGACTTATTGTTCAATGACATTGTTCAGTGTTTCCTTCTTCAGTGACTCTTCATGATCTAGAGACTTATTGTTCGTTGACTTATTCATTGATCAGTGACTCATTGTTTAGTGACTCATTGTTCAGTGATTTACTGTTCAGTAGCTCATGGTTCAGTGACTTATTGTTCAGTGAGCGTTGTATTAAATAATTATAGATCCTTAAACAAATTTTCACTATTTTATATATCTTTCTCTACTAATCCTCAATATCCTTTACTCCAGATTAATGCCTCTTCCATGTTTGACATCCAAGTGAAGCGTATCCATGAGTATAAACGTCAACTACTCAACTGCCTGCACATTATCACCCTATACAATCGCATCAAGAAGGATCCTACTGCCAACTTCACCCCACGTACCATCATGATTGGTGGCAAGGCCGCTCCTGGTTATTATGTGGCCAAACAGATTATCAAATTGATCTGTGCTGTGGGTAATGTGGTCAACAATGATCCCATTGTGGGTGACAAATTGAAGGTTATCTTCCTGGAGAACTACCGTGTCACTTTGGCTGAGAAGATCATGCCAGCTGCTGATCTCTCAGAGCAAATCTCCACCGCCGGCACAGAAGCCTCGGGCACGGGTAACATGAAGTTCCAGCTTAATGGTGCTTTAACCATCGGTACTCTGGATGGTGCCAATGTGGAAATGGCCGAGGAAATGGGTCTCGATAACATCTTCATTTTCGGCATGACCGTTGTTGAGGTGGAGGCTCTGAAGAAGAAGGGCTACAATGCCTATGACTATTATAATGCCAATCCGGAAGTCAAGCAGGTTATCGATCAAATCCAGGGTGGCTTCTTTAGTCCCGGCAATCCCAACGAATTTAAGAATATTGCCGATATTCTGCTGAAGTATGATCATTATTATTTGCTGGCTGACTTTGATGCTTACCTTAAGGCTCAGGATCTGGTGTCCAAGACCTATCAGGTATATATTTGAAATATATTTTTAAATTTCACAAACTTCAACCCCTATTTTTCTTCCTTAGAACCAAGCCAAATGGTTAGAGATGGCCATCCATAATATTGCCTCCAGTGGTAAATTCTCATCGGATCGCACCATTGCTGAATATGCCCGCGAAATCTGGGGTGTTGAGCCCACCTGGGAGAAGTTGCCCGCTCCCGAGGATCAGCAATAGATTCAATTAACATCAAAACAACAGACAAAATTTTGATATTATATATTTTATTATTTAAAATTTTAGGCGCCAAAAGCAACAACAACAACTAACCATAGGCCGCGGCCTCAATTGTTACTATTTTATTTAATAATAAATCAATTGAAAAATAAATTCAACAATTTAGATGTGCAAGTTTAAAACGAATTAGTAATGCAGCGACTACAAAGTAACGGTACCTACCACAACAAAACAATACAAAACCAGAACACCTCAGGAACACTTTCAAAGGAAATGAAATTTTAAGAATTGCTTCGTTAGATATGAATATTGCGTGTTACACAACAAAAAAAACAACAAAAATTAAAGTTCAACTGTTAAATGTAAAAACTAAAAAAAATAATTTAATTTAAATAAAAATTCAATTCGAAAACCAACTAATAAATGATTTTATTTCTATGGTAGCCCAATTTTTCTAATAAATTTTGAGTAACCAGGTACAAACTGACGTACACTCCCGATCAATTAAGGTAATCGTCCAAAACTTAAGTGGTTAGTTTTCAGCAGACAGTTTTAAAACTAGTCAAATAAAAAACGGTCTAAGTCTATAGGTTTATTTTTCACTTTGTTTTTAAATGGCAATTTTTTGATCGATCAATAAAATAGACTCAGGTGCTAAAACTTGGGAAAATGTTTTAAGCTTAGTTAATAATGAGTATAACCAACTTAATCGAAAACATTTCACAAAATTCGGAAAGGGACTAAAGAAAGTTCAAAATAGCACTTTTCAAATAATATTTCTGATCACACAGATGTGGGTTTTACCCTAGATGAATCGAATTTCGGTTCTGGTACCGATTATTTAGTTAATATTTATTTTAAACTAGAAAAATTAAACTCCTTTATAACTTATACGGCTATAAGTGAGTGCGCCCGCTGTGCAAGAGGTCGGGGATTCGATCCCGCCTCGGGACATCTAATAAAAAGTTTTTCTTTGAAAAACTTACACACCCGGTCACCTTCACTAGCTGTTGGCGCCAGCTTTGTAGTATGAAGACAATCAAGTCAACTATGACATACACTTTTGTTTTTCCTTCAGCTTTGACACAGGCATAGGAGAAAGAGTGAATAAGGAAAACTTACGAAGCTGTTTTTATACCCTTGCAGAGGGTATTATAAAATTGTCCGGATGCTTGTAACGCATGGAAGGAAGCATCTCCGACCACATAAAGTGTATATATTCTTGATCAGCATGACGAGCTGAGTTGATTTAGCCATGTCCGCTCCGTGTCTGTCGTCTGTCCTTCTGTGTTTCTATGCTATCTCCTCCGTCAGTTTTAAAGCTATCCTCACCAAACTTTGCACGAAGTCTTTTGGTACAAATACGCTGCACGTTTGTCGGAACCGGCCGGATCGGATAACTATAGCATATAGCTGCCATAACATCGGTTGAAAATATTTTAAGAAAACTTTTTGTTTTTAATGGAAACGCCTCCAAAGTCCGCATTTCTTGTTTACTATCCTTTCCCAAAGTTTGGCGAAATCGGATGACTATAGCATATTAGGAACGACCGGTCGAAAAACTAGTTCTAGTGAGAAAAACTTTTTTGTTTTTAATGAAAACGTCCTTATCATTGGCATACGCTTGTTTTATATACATTTACACAATTCTACAAAGTTTGGTCAAAATCGGATGACTATAGCATATAGCTGCAGTATGAATGATCGGCATTGCATTGGGTTTCCCCTATCCCATTTGCTGTTTATGGGCAAGCTTTCTGATGACCTCTGCTAAGTTATGCAAGAATCGAAACTGTACTGGTTTCGTTCGTTTCGGATTGGTTCAGGTTCTGTCGGTTCCAATAATAACGGTAAACGGGTATTGGTTCTAACAAAAAAATTTTGTATCAGTTCCGGTATCGGTTCCGGTACGTGATTACAAACGGTTTATTTCGGTTAACGGTTTCGGTTACGGTATTAATCCCTGCTCTTTATATTTTTAAGATTCACCCCTCCCCCCCCCCCCCCCCACGGCTATGTTCTTACTTTCTGGAATCAAAATTTGTTTACAACCAAGACTTCTTTAAAATGCTGCAGAGACTTGGAGGTTCGAGCCCCTCCTGGAAGCTAAGTTCGTGTCATTCTTAAGTTATCGAACCTAAGGTCTTGGTTGAAACTTCGTTCAAATGTAGCTCACAGATCGAAAAATTCATTTTTGATTTATTTTTTAATTTTTGGCAAATAGAACGAATTCCTACACCCAAAAAAAGTATTCATCAAAATGACTCTATTTAATCATCAATTTTAAACTATTGAGTATCAAATTCTCTTTAATACTGCAAGTATCCAGTTGATATTTTCCAAAGAATTAAAATAATATTTCGAAAATATCAAATTGATATTAGCTAGTATCGGGTTGACACAATTTTGTATTAATTTTGAAGTATCAATGTGATACTAACAACTATCATTTTGATATTTTGACTGTCAAACTTGTATTTTACCATTATTTCTTATCAAGTTTAAGTACCAATTCAGTTATCAGCAAACTGCCATTAAAACTAAAACATAAACATTTTAAAACTGGTTTATTTTATTCTGTATTCTTACAAAACGTGTTTTATGACTATGGGAAACTTTGTACTCTCATATTTCATCACGGATGTTATTCAAATACAGAAGTCACTGTAAGGAAGTACATCAAGCGAACCTTATTGACATATTGACGGTCTGCCCCAATTATGATGAAATGGTCATCCCAGCTCGAGAACTTTCTTTAATAATGGATCTGAAATTTGATTCTCTCATCTTGGAAAGTGCAGAAATTGCGTGGCGTCCTCTTTAAATTATATTATTATTTACAAATGTGAGCAAGGAACGATGTGTATAAGTTTAGCTGCTCACCTTGTTGTGCTTTATATTGAAATTCAATAAATTAGTCTTCAACACGTCGTCTGGAGAATTATTTTACATAGCTTTTACTTTAAGCAAATTACCGCAGTGTTTGCACAAAAATCAAAATTGTTAATGTCAACCGTCAAGCGCCTACTGGTCTGCCAGCTCAGCTGGCTTCGTTTCACATAAGAGCATGACATTTCGAGTTTTCGAATTTTCATAAAAATGTGTTTGATTCAAATTGATACTTTTGCGTATCAAATTAATAACCAAAAGATAATTTTGATACTCTCTAGGATTATATTGATACAAAAAAAAAAACGATACTGGTTTTAATTTCAATTTGAGACAACGTGTATCAAATTGATATTGATACCAATTGTTTTGGGTGTATAGAAACCTATACATTAGTCTCTTTCTAACAAGGCAATCTAATTCCTATAGAAAACGAATACTGCATGAGCTCTATGGGGACACTGATCCGATACCGGAACTGATACTTTGAAATGTTGCTTGGGAATGGCTTATTGTCTTATCTGCACTGCTTTTATGAAGTTTTTCATAAGCACAAGGAAAGTGAAATATATATTCCTTTGCCAGAAACTCAGAGTTTTTTTTATGTTTTTTTTCGTCAAAAACGTGATTTTGAAGTGTAGTGACAGTGCCTGACTCCACCAAAGGCAAGAAAACTACAAATTCGATGTATTTCCACCATGGGATTCAGTTAATATCAATTTGACCTCAAGCTCACAGCACAGTCTCCAATTGTGATCGGTGTATTTAATTTTGATTTGTGAACTTGCAATCGAATTGTACGCTTCCTTATATACATATGTACCTCTTCTGTATCACACCGAATTTCGAAAAAAATATTAACTATTTTCCCACAAATTTTATAACTCAATTGAATTTCAATTCCTTCTGCATGTAACCGAATCCTTAATTCGTAATAAATAATTGCTCCAAAACTAGTTTTTCCAGCAGCACTTGCTTCGTACATTTTCTTGTCAGTTGAATTTCAGTTAGACCAGCAAGTTACCGAAACTGTAAATCTGCTTTAAACAAAAAGAAAACCTTCGCAGATCGTCTCTTTACAGTGTAAAGTTTTCAGGGAGAGCCGCACTTCCAGAAACAAAAACACTGCTTTGCTTTGCTCACCTATCTGAGTAAAGTGTGTGTGTTGGTACAACTTTTAATTTGATCTAAAACAAAAAATAATTGCAATTAATTTTTTTTTTGCAATGGCGGGGTCTAAATACTCATACGAACATATGGTATAAATTTTCGGTTAATTGAATTTGTTTTACTATGCTTAAAAGGGGGCCGTACATTCGTATGAAAAAAATCTTAGCGTATATATTAAATATAGATACTTGCCTAAAAAACTGCTCCTTAAAAGCACACAAAAGTTTCGAAGGTTGCAACATAGAAGTTAGTTGAGTCTTTTTGAGTCTATTTAATGAACAATGAATATTGTCTTAGCTAAGATGTTTTGGTCATCTCGAATAACAATACAATAATTTTCAATGTTTATTGCTGAAATTGTTCCACCCTTAGTCGTCTTCCTCCCCACTGTGGTAACAGCTGATAACATCTGATGGGGGGCACAGCTTCATTGCGCATGCCTGGTCAATGCGACATGCTCCACGTAAACTTTTGACAGTTGTCAGTGTATGCGCACACACAACCCCCACAAGCCAACTACCCTGCTTAGTTGCTTCAATTTTCAGTTGTTTTTAACAGTAAAACGAAAACCCAAAACAATCCTCTAAGATTGCCCCCCAATAGCAGCTACATATGCCAGGCCAGAGCCCAACATTATGAGGCTGCTGTTCAAGGAACTGACGCGTCTGACCACACAGACACATCGTACCTTCTATTGCTATGTGTTTCTCAGTTTGTGGATCTTTTTGCTCATAGCGGGTAAGTGGATGGGCTTTAAATCAATCTCTTCTTCTAAAGGTTGTACTTACAGGCATGTATCGTTATATGGGCCAAGATGAGGGACAAACGAATAAGGCGGCTGGTGCTAGTCTAGAGACGGGCAGCGCTGAGGCGGAAGGTTCTTTGACGAGTCAACGCTTTGCCCAGTATAGAGAGCGTTGTGCACCATTGGGACAACTGCAACGCTTGGATGAGGGTGGCATCTTAGAGGGTTGGAAATTGCAGGGAGTATTGTTGGTCATACGACATGGTGATCGTGGAGCCATGTCACATGTAAGAACTACGGGCATTAATTGTGGGGTACACACTGATGCTTTGGTCAACAGGTGAGTGAAATGTGAAGGAAATTAACACTAGTTGATAACTTCAATGAAAAGTTTAGCATAACACAAACTTACTCAGAATTTTTGGTAATTTTGTGAAATTTTGCAAGAGGTTCTGAGCAGTTTTGTCAATCTAAAGTTTTTTCAGTTTATTTTAAGGGGGGAACACACTTTGCGATGAGCAAAAGTAGATGGTTTTAAAAAAAATTCCAGAAAAAAAAGTATAAGAGATTTTTTATTTTTTTTTTTTTTATTAAATAGTTAATGAATGAAAGGAAAATACAAAATTTTTTTTTTGTCAATATGAGGGCCGTTCAGAAAGTTATCGGCCTCCGAAAAATGATGAATAAAAAAAAGGTGCCCACATGGTGACCATGGTTGCAGCACTTGGGATGATTTGAAAAAAAAAAAAAAATGCGGTTATGTTTAGAACTAATGTGGCTATCGTTCGGCCCTCCGAAAAAAAATTGAAAATTTTTTTGACAAAATGGCGGACATTTGAAAACAAAAAAATTTTTTTTGGCTTTTTTTTTTGTAGTGTAGTGTAAAAAAAGTACACTTAAAATATAGGTATCCAAAAGTTGGAGGGCCGAACAATAGCGACGACAATTCTGCGTCGTATAAGCCCTTCCGGAGCAAAATCGGTCCACTGGTTTCCTCTGAATCGTGGGCACCAGTTTGAAAAACGTGGTTTCGAGATAAACGCGTTTAAAGTTTGCAGTTGCTAGGCAAATCGGGACACTTTGGGTCATTAAAAGGGCTATATCTTCTTAACTATTTCGAATTTTTGAAAATCCTTTTAGGGGGATATTTTTGAATATCCAAGCTACAAAAATATGCAAAAAAAAAAAAAGTCGAAAATTTTTTTTCCGCAAAGTGTTTTCCCCCTTAAGGGGGTCTTCTCATTGAGCAATTTTTTTTTTTTTTTTTTTTTTGCATTTATTTATAGCTTGGATATTCAAAAATATCCCCCCAAAAGGATTTTCGAAAACTCGAATTAGTTTAGGAGATATAGTCCTTTTAGTGACCCAATGTGACCTAAATTCCCAAGCAACTGCAAACTTAAAGCGCGTTTATCTCGAAACCACGTTTTTCGAACTGGCGGCCATGATATCTCCAGTTCAACTGAACCGATTTTCATGAAACAAAGTGGAATCGACGCAGAATTGTCACCATTCTCGGGTGAACCTCGACCATAATTTTAAAAAAATTTTTACTATTTTTTTTTTACACTAAACTACAAAAAAAAAGCCCGAAATTGAAATTTTTTTTTTTGAATGGCCGCCATTTTGTCAAAAAAAATCACAAAATTAAGTTCGAGGTTCACCCGAGAATTACATCTATACTGATTATAACCCCGTTTTTTTTTTATTTCGGACGCTCCGGAGACCCGGAATCGTGGCCGCCGTGACGACACCTTTTTTTTCACCACCAACTTTGAAGTCTCATTACTTTTTGAACAGCCCTCGTATCGAGGCAAAAAAAATTTTTTTATTTACTTTGAACCTTTTGTAATACAATAAATAAAAAAAGTTTTCAATTATTCTTTGCGTTTTCAAATAAGAATTTTTTTAAAAAGGGTCCAAAAAACGGGTTTTGAATGAGAAGACCCCCTTAAGTTTCAAATACAAATTCCTCTCCACAGATATCGAGGATTCTTGCTTAACTCTAGCAGCTCTGCTTCGGGTTCGAATCATTTGTACTGGAACAAGGTGGGACCTTTTCATGGATTTCCTTTGCTGCCAGCAAGTGAAAAGGGTTGTCCCTTGGGACAGTTAACCTACAAGTGGGTGATCCTTTTCAATTTAAAAATTCTTTATAACTGCCTTTCCTTTCCCTAACAGAGGCATCTCCCAGTTGCTGCAGGTGGGTCATATAATGCATCAGATCTATGCCCCTGCCTTGGGTCTGCTATTCAAACCCTTGGCACATCATGGTACCAATGTACAGGAGACCACCCCTCACTCTCTGCTTAACTCGGATGAAGTGGTGGTATTTACCACACGTTATAGACGCACCTTTCAATCGGCTTTGGCTCTGCTTTTCGCTCTGCTTCCAGCAGACAAATGGTTGGCCTTGAATATACGGGAATCTCATAGTATGGCCTTTTGCTTTGGTGACTGCAGTTGTCCACATTCGGCTTGGCTTAGGAATCGTCTACAGTCGCTGGGAGATCAACAGTTAATCAAGCGCTCAGATGTTATGGGTGTTATGCAATGGATTGGTGGTACCCTGCTGCAACATACTCCTAATGGTATAACTAATCCCTATGATGTGGTGGATGCTTTGCTTACGGTTTTGTGTCATGAGGCTGCCTTACCTTGCCGGCAACGAAAAGGCAGTGAAAAGCCCAAGGCTTTAAAGAAAAACTCTCCTGAAGAGTTGGTGGATGTCATAAACATAGATCAAGAGGAGCAAAATGTTAACTTGTTGCCTGCTCCTTTGGAGTTGGAAGAGCATGAAGAAGAAGTACCTTCCTCAGAGGGCTGTGTGGAGGCTGGACATGTGCAGCTACTCATGTCCTTTGCCGATGATCTATCTCTACGCACCGCTCGTCATCCTTTCTACAAACTTTCGGGTCTCTTAAGGGCCTATGGTCTTATACGACATATAGTCAGTTATATGCTTAAAATGATTTCCGGTGATCGTACCAAATTTGTACTCTACTCTGGTCATGATTGTACTTTACAATATCTCACCGCCGCTTTGGGTATACTTAACAATCACCAGGGTCAGACCATTCCATATGCCTCGCGTTTATCCTTTGAGGTTTATCGCAGTGAAGCGCATACGGATTACTATTTCCGTGTTGTCTACAATGGACGAGATGTTACCCAGCTTATAGATTTCTGTGAGGGTGGCAAAAGTCTGCGCGTCACCCGAGATTCACGCGGTAATAAGGCTGATCTGTGTCCCATAGAGAATATCATACGATTTTTGCATGAGGATTATTTTGCCCCACTGAATGCCACCAATTTTAAGGAAGCCTGCGGCTCTGCCAATCCACCACCCAAAGCTAAAGAGTTCTAGCTGAATCTACTATTTCCCCACACACAAACACACACATAAACACACACACTTTGAACTGTGATAAGTCTAGTTTAGTAACCCGACCGCTATACGCGATGACTACTTATAGATGAATTTTTAAACGAAATCCAAACATATCAAATCCTACAAAACGCAAATCTTTACATATCAATGAAGTGTTATTCGAACTTAGATTAAGTCCAAGATCTTAACCAGATCGTTATCGTACACATATCGTTACATATCAATTTAAGTATACATACTTCGGGCCGATTTCTCATCTCCTAGATAGCTGCTATGTGTCAAGCAAGCTTAGAATTTATTCTGTGACAGTCTTATACAAAGAGATGTGAAATCGTTCCTTAGATACAAAAAATAAAACAACTATTCCAGATTTTAGCATTTAAATAAATGTTCTCGAAATTTAAGTGTACTTTTTTAACTACTTTGGAATGAGCGAAGAAGGGATGCCGGAAATAAAATGGATCAAAGACCTGCAACAAGCCTCTAATGTTCGATCACACTCGTGCGTTTACTTGGCTTGGTTGGGCTCGTCGCCTCGAAATGATCGCAAGCACATTGAGTCAGAACGAGTAAGCTCTTTGCTTCGTACGAGTAATATTAGCTAAAAAGGAATATTTAAAACTTAATGACGTTTGCAATTTTCTTAAAAAGAAAAAATTGTTAAAAATATTTCAGAGCTTTTCGAACTCGAATCTAAGTACAACGAAAAATTAAAAAGCAAAAATATGCCTGATCTTATCTGAAGAACCGGAATTTAGTGACTTCGTCCATATTAGCAATATTTGCGAATTTTTGGCCCATTATAATTGAATAAAAATATTTAGCCGACAAGTCATAGTAGTGAATTTCTTCGAAAGAATAGAAAGAATATCAATACTGTGGATAGAGCCCATCAGGGGTCTCAGCACCGAATCTGTACTGATATTAGCACTGAAATTTGTAAAAATTTGGTTTACTTGTTCTTCGGTCATGAACCTAATTCAGGCAATGCGATCTTTCATGACGTTCGCTTTTCAGGCATAGATTGAAGTAAAATATCTCATGAGTAGTGAAACTCTACTGAAATCACTCATGAACTTAAGCAATATCTAATGATCATGCATTAAATTATACAATTATCACATTCCGGGAATGACTTATGAGACTTTTCAATCAGGGGAAGTTCTATAGGAAAGGTTTGAAACCAATTTCATTGGCGTTATTTCGCACTTCGTCTTAAGAATATAAAAACAGCTAGAATTAGCTAAACATAATTTAAAAGTTGCCAAATTTATAGCTAATAACATTTCCGAAAATTTATAAGCATTTCCACTTTCAACAAGGAAGAAAGTCGGTCAAGCCCGACTATATAATACTCTGTACCAACGAACATAAATTTTGATGCTGCAGTGGCAGCGGTAAACAGCGCTGCTGCAGCATACACTCTTTTGATCATATCTCGAGAACCGTTGATCCGATCTTTACAATTCCTTTGGGATATCGATAAATAATTTTGATTGAATATATGTCCAGAAGGTTCGAACCTTCTATCTATTAAACTGTGGGAGATATGACGTTTTTCTCAAATTGCGGGGGCGGGAGGGGGCGTGGCCAAAATTGAAAATAAACTTGATCTGCCTGCAGATAGAAGAAGCATATGTCCCATACATGTCAGACCTCTATCTCTTACCATCTCTGAGATCTGTGCGTTCATACGGACAGACAGACGGACATGGTTATATCGACTCGGCTGTTGATGCTTGTCAAGAATATATATACTTTACGGGGTCGGAGATGCTTCCTTCTGGCTGTTACATAATTTTGCACAAACTTATTATACTCTATGTACCTTTGGTACAGAGTATAACAATGCTAAATCTAGCATCTAAATAGCTAAAATTGCAACACTGGTACGTACTCAGCTGGTTGACGGCGAGCTTCGTCAAGCCTCTTATGCAATTGTTGTTGCGTTTTGAAAACTTCAAACAACAACATGCCACAAGAAGAAAAGAGAAAGCGTATGCCATATACAAATGCAAAAACAACCAATAATCCTATCTCTTTTGCTCTAACAAATTGTTGTAACAGATCGCAGCAGATTTTGACTTCGGCAACAAGTACTTTCTGTTTTTTTCGCCCAAACCGGGAAAAAACCTTATTTTTAGTTTTTATACCCATATAACTTTTTTTTTCATGGCTCGCACCAGAACTTCGATTTTGTAAGAAGGGGCTTTGAGTCGACTCGCGGCAGCAGAACTGAGTCTACTTGAGTATGAGTACGGGCAATACATCAGTCTTACAAACCTTTAACGCTGAACGAATTTAATTCTTTCCATTTTTTTTTTGTGTAAATATAAATATAAACATTTTTGTATAATTGGAAACATTTACAGGTAATTTTGGAGGCGATCCCATTTAAAACAAAAAATTTTTTTTTATAAAATTTTTTTTTAACAACAATTTTTTATATGTTAAATCTATATTTTTTTTAATAAATTGTTGGAATGGGAAAAATAAAAATAGTGTAAATGCCAAGTAATAGGGACGTTTTCATTAAAAACAAAAAAGTTTTTCTCACTAGAACTAGCTTTTCGACCGATCGTTCCTATGGGAGCAATATGCTATAGTCATCCGATTTTGATCAAACTTTGTAGAATTGTGTGGGAGCATATAAATAAAATACATGCCAATAATAAGGACATTTCCATGGAAAAAACAAAAAGTTTTTCTACTAGAAACTAAGACTAGTTTTTCGACTAAACTAGTTTTCTATGATCAGCTATAGCTATATAGTCATCCGATTTCGACCAAACTTAGTGAAATCATGGGAAAAGGATAGTAAACTAAGAAATACGTACTTTGGAAGCGTTTCCATTGAAAACAAAAAAGTTTTTCCCACTAAAACTAGTTTCCGACCGATCGTTTCTATGACAGCTTTATGCAGTAGTCATCCGATCCGGCCGGTTCCGACAAATGTGCAGCGTATTTGTACCAAAAGACTTCGTGCGAAGTTTGGTGAGGATATCTTTAAACTGACGGAGGAGATAGCATTGAAACAGACGGACGGATTTTACGGACCCTCGGCAAGGGTATAAAAATATAGAAAACGTATAAATACGAAGTCTGATGCCGATTCCAATCAAAACAAAAAAGTTTTCCTCACTTAAACTAGTTTTTCAACCGATCGGTTCTATGGACGCTATATGCTATAGTTGTCCGATCCGCCTGGTACTACAAGACTTCGTGGAAAAATTTATAAAAGTAAAAAAGGCAAGACTTTAATATGCAAATTGTTATAGAAAAATAGGAAAAGTGATTGCTCAGGCGATTGGACCAATTTGTAGTGTAAACTCAAACAAAACGCCTTTTCTGTAACGTCTCAGTAGCCGCTGATATTTATATAAAATGTATTGTCCTGAGTTGCTGAGCATTGCCCATCGCTGCTTTAAGTCATTTTGAAAGTAGTCGTTAAACTCTGACATTTTGAGTAGGTTTTTCTTATAAATAGGAATCACAATATACTTATGAGCAAAATGTTATATCGACTTCAACGTTTAATTTGGACGGCTGGTGGGCTCAGTACCGAATCAATACTGAAATCAGCCCTGAATTGGATGGGCTAGAACAGAGCTTCACTTACTGGTTCTTCGGTACTAAATTTCATGGGTAATACTGAAATTGCTCACAGACGATTTCTAATGATTTTTCCATAATATATCGGTTATTCTTTTCTGAGGCGATATCAAAGAATGCTCTGGTTTCAAACGGATTTATTAGGCATTATTTTGCACTTCGCCAAAATACCAATAGAACTAAAGTCAGAATAATTTAAGAATACAAACTTTTCAATTGATGTCCCCCCAGATTCTAGCAGGAATAAGTGGATGATAAGTGCTCGGCAGAAGCATTCAATGCATTTGTTTAATATAGACAACTCAAAATGTTCCCAATACAATAATGGACACTGTTTAGTTTTGGTTTTAAAATAAAATAAATATGCGTATTTCGATCTGTTGCCTGTTTTCTTCAAAGTGTCTCCTCAGACGGTTTAAAAGCGGGGCTTCAAGCGCTTTTAGGCCGTGTAAATATATGTATATGGGATTAAAAATATATGTTTATCAAATGTAGTGGCAGATCAGAGATCAATATTCCAGTAAGTCAACATCAACTAATCCTCATTGGCAGTCAGGGCGAGGACAGTGAAGCGCACTTCGGTGGGATCACGGGCCATAAACTCTTGGCACACCTTGGCGGCATCCTTGACAAAGGTCTCCTCGGTGGTCTCGCCATGTTTGATGGGGAACGACTTACGGCCATCAAGCTCATACAGTGTGCCATCCTTATTGACCAAAGCAATGAAGTGATGAATGACGTTCTCATGCTCGGCGGCATTGGTTTGACCCTCTTGAGCCAATTGCTCGTGATTAGCAGTGAAATCCAAATCCTGCTCCAAGGCCTGGCTGCGCTCTTCGGGTGACATTTTGGCAGTCTTCTCCAGGAAGTTCTTCAAGACACCATCAAGCACGTCCACACTGTGGAGGAAATTGTAAAACGCCTTTTTCCAAGCAAATGTAGCTTTACTTACTCCTTATTGTTGGCCACGCAGTGGATGAGAGCCACAGTGCCGCAGGCATTGTGGGTAAACTGACGCATATAGAAGAGATCTTCGGGGTGCTTGGTGTCCCCCGCTTCCTTTATGCGCTCATGCTCCTCGGCACGATGTTTCTCATACTAGAAAAGAAAACACTCTGAAGGGGCGGAGCTTGTAGGATGAGCTAAGCATACACACTTACCGACTCGCTGCAGGGAAAGAGCAAGATAAATGCCTTCACCGGACGTGGTATCCAGGCCAGAGTCTCCTCCTCCAGCCCGATGACGTCAGTAACCGACCAATTAGGCGACACACCCAGTTTGTGTATGTACTTGGTCAGTACCTAAACAGAATTTGTAACGGTTGTAAGAAAGCGGTAGGCAATGCACATTCGTACATATGTATGTAATTACATACAGCCTGCAATTGCATGTGTTTGTGCTTTAATGGCGTCTTTTTTATTAGCACCCAGCACAGCAACAGCAACTAAAACAAGAAAATTGCTTTTACTTACCTCCGGGTTCGATTCCATAGGTGTCCAGGTGTCCATTTTTTATTTAATTTGAGAAAATATGTCTGAGTGATTTATCCAAACCTTTACGAACTCCAACTCGATATAATTTTGACAGAATTACCGGCACTTTTGTGCTTTTCAAGTGTTGGTTAAGACGTACAGATTTTCATTAGAGATGAGCCACATCATGTTACGGGTCACAGTCACAGTGACTAACTATCGAAAGTGAAAGCAGTTAACTAGCTGTTAAATCGCCAATCTAGAGCACGCCGATTTCAATCTGATTTTGGGTTTTATTATCTGTGTTCATTGTTCTATAAAATTTTAGACGAAATTTTAAATTTAAAAATATTTATTCGGCAATTTTAAATTTGGATGATATTTGTCTGTTTTTAAAGAAAGCTTTTTAAATGATTACCAAAACAAAAGCTTTACAAAACATTGGAAGTATTTTTCATATATTGACTACGAAATGAAATTTTACTTAACAGTAGATTATTTTGAATATTTCAATATGTTCTACATATCGCTGTCAATCTTAAAACGACCCAATTCTTACAAACGTGAAGTTTGTTTGACCGAACCATACTGTACGAGCACTAATTTCTCACTTGCGCCCTTTTCGAATAATTAAGCAATCACTGTCACAGTAATTGGTATTCCTCACAGCTGCCATCACTATTTTAAGTGCTGGAAAGTGATTCTAAACTTGATTGTCGTTTAACAGCACATTTGTAGTTTCGCGCCATTCATAAAATTGAATTTAACATTACAGTGTTCTCGCTTTTGTTGCGGCAAGATACATAACAGGTTCTAGCTTAGTAGTCCATAGATTTTAAATTTACCGCCAAGCTAAACACATAACAGTGCCATGTTACAAGAACCCATGTAAAAGAAATGATTACAGTTGATATCTTACCTAAGAGTGCCGTCAGTTTTATATTAAATCAAAACTAAACCCAAATCTGCTTTTAGAAATTCCATATTAGTCCAGTCAAGTTAGGATTTTTCGGCTGGCTGGTCAATATTTCATGCATAAATATGCCCTTTTTATACCGTGTTCTCAATAATATGTATGTAACAGGGAGAAGGAAGCATTTCCGACCCCATAAAGTATATATATTCTTAGTCATCACATTCAAGATCAGTTTGTTTTGATTTGAAATCTACCCCCTTTCCCCTAAACGCAATTACGAAGCGTTTCTAAGACGACAATTCTTCTGTGTGATTTTACGAGGGAAGATTAAGAAAACGGGATCAAAATTCACTTGATCAGAATTTCGTTCTTGGATCGAAAATTTTCACTCTTATCGAACTATTGAGTACGAAAATTTTGATCTATTTTTCTCTTTTACATCCCCTTCTATGACAACTATACTATATAGATGTCCGATTTCGACCAAACTTGGTGAAATCATGGGAAAGCATAGCCAACTAAGAAATACGAAGTTTTGAGGCGTTCCCATTGAAAACAAAAAAGTTTTTCTCACTAAAACTCGTTTTTCCACCGATCGTTCCCATGACAGCTATATGCTATAGTTATCAGATCCGGACGGTTCCGACAAATGTGCAGCGTATTTGTACTTAAAAACTTCGTGCAAAATTTCATTAAGATAGTTTTAAATACGGGATACATGAAGAACAGACGATGGTTACCAGCTCGCCTATCTTTATGTGTCGATGCTTTCTTCTTTGAGTTACAGCATCGAACATTTTATATACCATCTAATCAAATGGAAAAGGCTTAAAAATAAAGAACACGTTCTAAAACGATTCTCCTTAATGGTTGATTTCTTTGCTCGTACTTTTCGTATATATAAATCAAGAAGAAAGGGTTAGGTAGGAGCCCAAACACAAATGACCACACTGGTAAAATGAACAGTCGCTCTCCACCTTCGACCCAAGTCGTATTCGCGAGCGGTTTGTATCCCTACATTCCTTTGTGGTCTAAAAATGAGTAAATATTTGGGATGGGTAATTTGACCGAATTGTTACTTTGGTTGGACTTCATCTGTTTCAATTTCGTGTGCAGATGTGTTCAGCAGAGCAGTCAAATGCCAACTAAATTGCGAGACGCCAAAAAATGCATTTGCAATTTGGTTTTCGTTATACAGCTTTGGCTTTTGCTTGTGTGTGAGTGAGTGTATCTCACCGATACAAAAGCGCATCAACAAAGTAGCTTCAATGAAATGATAAAGCAAACGAGAGCAAAAACCCCGCCAAAGGCGCACAAAAAAAACCAACAAACAGCAACAACAACAACAACCAGGGAGTGGAGCCATTAAGTATTATCTGTGTATGTTGTTGAGGAGGGGCTGAGACTGGGGTTGGGGCACAAGTAACGCAAGTAATGCGCGCACAAACACACACACACACACATGGAGAGTACTGTTCGTTGGTGGGGGCAGAGGCAGAGAGCCCCAGACGTCGCGCAATGAGCGTGTACCGTTGAAATGTCGAATTGTACAACAACAGACAGAGAACAACAGCGCACAGCTACAACAGCGTAATGTAAAATCGTTGCTCTGCTCAAAACTGAGAGCCTGTTGACATTCAGTACATTTTGTTACTTTTGTGCACGCAGACCAAGTCGTAAAAAAAAAAAAAAAAAAAGCCACCAGGGAGAGCCCCGCCAATCGAAAAGTGGGGAATGGAGCACTTTGTAATGGCTCCTCCAATGCCGATAAACATGCTCATGTAATCCTGTCCTGCTCCGTTCCATATTGAGGAGGTGGTATATGTACCTTCCGCTGTAATGGAGGAGTACCCTGGGGGCAAGGCAATCTGGTGCATGGTTGTGTTACATTGGGAAAAGGAGCCCAGATTTTGTAGCCAGCAATGCATTTTAAATAAAAACAACAAAAAATAGCGGGAAGTTTGACGAATGCAACGAAGTTTAGATACACTTTGAAAAATTTCAGATTTGACGTTACAAAGATTTTTAATTTTAAATATCAAAATATCAATTCAAAGACTTTCCATATTGATCCGAAGGTTTTTTCCACTCAATTCAGCCATTTAAATTGTTTAGTTAACCCTGTCCCGATTTTGACTCCAAATAACTGTAGGCTCTGTGGGATTTTCGAACCGCCTCTGTTTCGATTACCACCTAAATTTGTAATTCATTCGCATCAGCAGTTTCTTCGGGTCACGGGGTTCCACTTTAGCTTGAACTTTTAGAACTGTTAGTTCTTTTTATGGATGTATGTGCTCATATTCGGTGGATTTTCAACTCTTTTTAAGCCTAAAACCTCAAAGATCGCTAATTTCGACTGTTACAAACCACCTGAGAAAACTTTTCAACCCACTGTAAGAGTATTAAAATGCTCGTACAAATGCAAAATCGTATTTCTGCCTGCTCTCCTATATAAACGCGTGGGGCGGTGAGCAGGTGTGCCCCTCGCGAGAAGGAGATTTTTGCACTCATCCGAATACATATGTATATGTGTGTGTATGTTACCAATCTGTCGTCGAAGCCTCCCCAAACGTCATTGCTCTCCATTTGCTGCAAGCCGTTCTCAATGCCTTCGTCTCTTTGGTTGTATTGGTATGTGGGGGCAACTGGATGTGATGCTGATGCACTTGCCTCCAGTCGCCACCTTTCGGGAGTATTGCTCTCTCACTCTTCCTCTCTTTACAAATGCAGCTACACATGCAAGGTGTGAGGGAGAATGCACTGGCACAGTGGGATGACATTAATTAAAAGTGGGGTGAAAATGTTTTAAAAAAAAAATAATTTTGTCAAAAAAATTTTATTATTTTCATTAAATTTTTACATTACAAATAAACTAATATAATAAAAATATTTCACTTTCACGAATATGATAGCTACTTTTAAGCCGACCAAATTTGTCAGATTTGGTAACCATCAGTTAGGCTGGAATAACATGTGTAATTTTATAATTTACACATTTATCAAGATTTGCTGCCTGAAGCTAACCGCTTAACCTTATAAAACTCGCCAGTAAACTGAACCGAACAGCTTTGCATTGTGGTTTTCGGTTCGATTTAGTAATTTTGAAAGGATCTGCTTATTCCTAGCACAAACTAATTATGTTCTCAGTTGAGTTGTTTTATTGATGTGACTGAAGCGTTGATCAAATTAAGTAAGAAATGTTCTTTAAAACCTAAAAAAATCAACTTGATTCGTGTGTTTAGGGCACTCAAAAAAGGAAATCTAAAAACTCGCTTTTGAATTAATCGATTTTCTTTCTTGAATTTTATGAAAACGATTCGACGCATCTAAAGGCACAACTAAATGTAATTAAGTTCAAAAAGCGATTGGTTTAAGAACATATTGGTATTGATTTCAGATCAAACAGGGCTATTTTGTTTAAAGTTTTAAAAAGTTTTTCGAAGCATTATTCATTCTTAATCTATACATGTAAAGGACTTAAATTAGTCTAAGTCAGGCTTTTATTGTGCTCTACAAGTTCTAAAAAAAGTCATAAGCCCTATTTTTTTTAATGTCTAACTTAAATCAAGAACACCTGTCCCATTTGAAGCTGAATACTCTTGATAGAAGAATGAAATTTCTTGATTTTCTCGATTCAAATTTAAGAAAAAACAGTATGTATTATTTTATATTCTCGAAGGTCAGATATAAGTACTGCTTAAACACAATTAACATATCTATAATTCCTCAGCCAACGGCCCTTTGGCCCCACAGTGAGCGGAGCGGAGCTTACGAATTTTACATACAAAATTCTCCTGTTGATGTGCGCGCTCGGTATGTGCTCTGTGCGTTTGATTTCCCAAAGCTGACATGCTTTGGCCCCACTGTCTGTTTGGCGCACATGAAAAGTTCAATTGCATTGCCTGCGATTTTTGCTCTCATTCTTTCTCATTTCATCTGTCCCTCTCGCGTGTACGCTCACTTGCTCGCACAGCAAAAATAAAAACGTTAAAAGTGCACTCACATACACACACACACACACATAGGCAGAACTGGGGCGTTCGTTCCCCCAACGACTGAGCAGCACGAGTGCATTGGCATTTGTGTGTGGTGCATGGAAAGGGGTCAGTGCTGGTTGGGGAGTGGGGGGCTTTCGTGTTGCTATCTCATTCCTTTACTGAGTGTGCATTTTTGTTACAAAAGTCGCTGCGGCGCTACTGCTGCATCGGTGCTGCGGCTCTGTTACAAAATATTGACGAAGAAAAATCATACAACGTTTTTTTCAAACTTTTTTTTTAACCATTTTTCATTGCGGTACGCAACAACACTACAAACACCGAGTGTGAGCCAAATACGGGAAGGTGGCGGCAAATGGCCACAATCGGATGCTACCACAATCATAGGCCGTTCCTCAGCTCTGCTGGGATCAACTATTGGATTATTTTTCTTTTCTCGATTTGGGGGAAAACTGCCAACAGGATGGGGCATTAGACAAACAGCCAACATTGGTATACGGACGGACGGTGGGACTGTTGTTGCCTGTTTGGGTCTCTGCGCTCCAGCTCTAATAGAAAAACTCAAAGAGTTTTCCACAGAGCAGTCAAACTAGGCTTCGGCTAGTAGCTACAGCTGGCTGGCCTGAGATTGGGCCCATCGGGAGATGCACTTTTCAAATGTGTGTGCAGCGGGGCATACAATTTTCCACTCGCACGCAAACAAACCAGCGGGAGGAGCAGCAACAACACCAACTCACACATAGACCGGCGCGCCGCTAGAGAGTGAGAGCGAGAGACGGCAACCGACCGAGTGGAAGAGGCGTCGATAGCTACGCGCACATAGAAGAAGTTGCATAGTATTTACGTACATACTAGATGATGACGAGGTCGACGTCGTGTTAGGGAGAAGTGCAGTGGGCGGTGCCCTAGGTTTTTATGGGCATTCAATTGCCTGATGAACGAGAGCTGAAATGTGTAACAAAACGGACGGAAATTTAAGATGCTAGGGAACGAAAAAGTCTAACCGGTATAAGATTGGTCTTTAGATTTGGAAGGAAGATGTTTTACTGAGTTCGGAAATCGCTTTATAGTGAAAGTATAAAATATGAGAACTGTCGATATTAGCCTGAATCCTCATTAAGTCTTTTGATTTTGTAATTTTTATTGACCTCTGCTTTTTCCAACTTCCTAAGGGTTTTCCTTTACTGGTTCCTATAGAGTGTTCTCACTTTTGAAAGCCCGAAAAGAATATTTTCGATAGTACGACAAATACGGAAATACTTGATTCAAGTACAAAATTCTTATTTTAAGAACGATTATTTCAATCAAAAAATACTTGGTTTTAGTCTGTTTCAGAATATGTGAAATTCATTTTGAACTATTTTAATCTTATTTAAGCAATCCCGGCTAATTCTTAAAACAAGCAGGGTTGCAAGCCGGTCTTGACCCGAAGCTGTTAGAACCCGGAATTCCGACTTTTATTTTTCTTCGAACCAATCCTTGAACCGAACCTCTTTACAAATAAAAGCTGAACCTAAACCTGTTCCGATACTAAAATTTCGGTTCGGTTATTAATATTACGTAAAATATGGACTGAACCAAGGCTGAAACCAAAAACTTCGTCCAAAAACCTTGAACCACAAAATTTCCAAGCCTTATCTGTTGTAATTTTTGGTTCGAACCCGGAATTCCGAAAAAAATATTGAGTTTGCAGCCCTGAAAACAAGAACTTGAATTCTGAAAATAAGTACTAAAAGAATATAAAAAAATAGGGGGAAGGTAACTTCGGCTCGGCCGAAGTTTTGTATACCCTTGCAGCTTCCATTGAAAACAAAAAAAGACTAATTTTGGGACCTTACTTCTCTATGGGATCTATATAGACTATATAGATGTCTGATTTCGACCAAACTTTGTGAAATCATGGAAAAGCATAATACACTGTTTATTACAAAATTGGGAGGCGATCCCATTTAAAACAAAAAATTTTTCTCACTACTTCTTCACTTTATTTCCCTGACAATTTAGAAAATCATAAAAAAATTTTTCTCACTAGAACTCTTTTTCGACCGATCATTCATACTGGCAGCTATATGCTATAGTCATCCGATTTCGACCAAACTTTGTAGAATTGTGTAAAAGTATATAAAATAAGTGTATGCCAATGATAAGGACGTTTTAATTACAAACAAAAAAGTTTTTCTCACTAGAACTAGTTTTTCGACCGATCGTTCCTATGGCAGCTATATGCTATAGTCATCCGATTTCGACCAAACTTAGTGAAATCATGGGAAAGGATAGTAAACTAGGAAATACGTACTTTAGAGGCGTTTCCATTAAAAACAAAAAAGTTTTTCTCACTAAGACTAGTTTTTCGACCGATCGTTCCAATGACAGCTATAAGCTATAGTCATCCGATCCGGCCGGTTCCGACAAATGTGCAGCCTATTTGTACCAAAAGACTTCGTGCAAAGTTTGGTGAGGATAGCTTTAAAACTGACGGAGGATATGGCATAGAAACTGACAGACGGACAAGGCTAAATGAACTCAGCTCGTCATGCTGATCAAGAATATATATACTTTATGTGGTCGGAGATGATTCTTTCAATGCGTTACAAGCATCCGCACAATTTTATAATACCCTCTGCAAGGGTATAATCATCTTTTTATTAATCACGGTAAGTTCAACATTGTGAAAATAGTATAAGAATAATATAATAATAATATAAACAATAAAAAAATTATTCTGAGTCTGAAATACACTCCGAGCCGGACTCTTCAGACTCCAAATTTAAGGGGTTAGGTGGGTTTCAAAGGCTCAAAACAGGTACATTTTTACGAATTTTTTTTTTATTTAACCAACAAAATATTTCATTCCATCAATTTACCATTTAAAAGGTATATATTTTATAAGTAAATTGTGAAATTTTCATTGACAAATATTAAAAACTAAGGCGTGGACACGTCGTCTCCTGTGACCCCTCAAAAAAAAGGACCCTCGGCGTAGTCAGATTCATCCAAAATGCAAAAACCAAAAATTTTCTGTTAGTAGATGCTTAAAGCTCGTGCTTGGACGAAGGAAAAAAAAAAGAAAAATTGCATTTTTGGCGCCGTTGAGAACAAAAAAACCCTCTTTTTGAGTAAAATTTTCACCCTTCATGTCCTTGAAAAATCACTTAAAATAGAAAAAACAAAAAATCCTTCGTTCAAGCACGAGATAATGTTATTTTAAAGAAGTGTGCAAAATTTGAAAGAAATCGGTTCATAAGTTTTCGAGAAATCGTGACTACCGATTTCCAAAACGTAGTTTCGAGAAAAACGCAATTAAAGATTTACATTCACGCTGACATAGCCTGATGGGTAGAACATCCGAAGGCTATATCTCTTAGAATATTACTCAGATCGTTTTAAAACTTTGAGAGAATATTCTAGGCATATTAAATAATAAGATAAGCAAAAAAAAAAAAATTTTTTTTTGAAATTTTGAAACCCACCTAACCCCTTAAGAGAAGACTTTTCCCCTCCGTATTCAAACCCATTTACATCCCCATTTATATAAAGCAGTAAGTGTTTTATATTTTTGACCATCAACAATACGGCTAAACACATTCTTGTTAATTCGACAATCCTAGTAATTGTGTGATCTAATAAAAGTTACAAGGGAACCTCAGCAGAAAATTCAGTTTATCCGATTATATCAGGGTAGCACCGCTTTTTGGCAGATCGCAGAACGCCGTAAGTTGGATAAATGTTAGCTTCTCACACCAGCTTGCATTAGCTTGTACGAGTTCTTCGTGTAGCCTCCGTCAATGTACAGAGCTAAAGCTTCTTCTTATGTGTACTGAATACTGAATCGGAAGTTGTGGGCCGGTCTCAACGAGTTTCTTAATTTTGGTTGATGAACTCGAATCTGTGTCTAGCATTGTCATAACTTGCGATGCACTTCGTTTTCCAGCTTTATACAAGCTCGATGTTTTATGTGGCATACTGCGAAGTCTTTTTCTGGTCGCCCAGTTGAAATATTTGTCTCAGAAAATACGAGCATTCCATCCAACCAATCTTTGTTTTTTGTCTCATTCCAAAAACTACACCGAAATTCCTTAATATTTTGCCAATTTCTTGCAGCTTTTCATCAGCAAATGTCGATTTATCAATGACGTTTGCAAAATATACGCCTCAACTGCCGAAAATTAATGTGCAGGGACTATGCTCTCTCCTCCGTCAGTTTTAAAGCTATCCTCACCAAACTTTGCACGATGTCTTTTGGTACAAATACGCTGCACATTTGTCGAAACCGGCCGGATCGGATGACTACAGCATATAGCTGCCATAGGAACGACGTCGAAAAATAGTTCTAGTGGAGAAAACTTTTTTTAATGGACTATTACTTTTTTATCTTTTAAATTTACAAATTTGTCGAAATCGGATGACTATAGCTATATCATAGGAACGATCGGTCGAAAAACTAGTTCTAGTGAGAAAAACTTTTTGTTTTTAATGGAAAACGTCCTTATCATTGGCATACACACTTATTTTATATACTTTTACACATTTCTACAAAGTTTTATCAAAATCGGATGACTATAGCATATAGCTGCAGTATGAATGATCGGTCGAAAAACTAGTTCGAGTGAGGAAAACTTTTTTGTTTTTAATGGGATCGCCTCCAAATTTCGTAACTAACAGTGTATTATGCTTTTCCATGATTTCAGCAAGTTTGGTCGAAATCAGACATCTATATAGTATAGATCCCATAGAAAAGTAAGGTCCAAAAAGTAGTCTTAGTTAGAAAAACTTTTTTGTTTTCAATGGAAGCTGCAAGGGTATACAAAACTTCGGCCGAGCCGAAGTTAACTTTCCCCTATTTTTCGAATACAAATTGTGCGAATTGGTTTTTATCTTGTAATATTCATACATCTACACTTAATTGTAATGATGGCTGAAAGATTTAACCACTTTAAATTATTGGATCTCTTACCAATTTTGATCGATCAAGTTTGGAAAAGAAATCAAGTTTGGAAATTCGATTCCCACCTCTACGTGGTGGTGCCATGATGGTCACAAAATGATGCACCCAGTCAAAGTGAATGTTAGCAGGCTTAAGGGGGGAACTCACTTTGCGATGAGCAAAAGTAGATGGTTTTTAAAAAAATTCCAGAAAAAAAAGTATAAGAGATTTTTTTTATTTTTGTTTTTTTATTAAATAGTTAATGAATGAAAGGAAAATACAACATTTTTTTTTGGCAATATGAGGGCCGTTCAGAAAGTTATCGGCCTCCGAAAAATGATAAATAAAAAAAGGTGCCCACATGGTGACCATGGTTGCAGCACTTGGGATGATCTAAAAAAAAAAGAAAAATGCGGTTATGTTTAGAACTAATGTGGCTATCGTTCGGCCCTCCGAAAAAAAATTGAAAATTTTTTTGACAAAATGGCGGACATTTGAAAACAAAAAAATTTTTTTTTGCTTTTTTTTTTTGTAGTGTAGTGTAAAAAAAGTACACTTAAAATATAGGTATCCAAAAGTTGGAGGGCCGAACGATAGCGACGACAATTCTGCGTCGTATAAGCCCTTCCGGAGCAAAATCGGTCCACTGGTTTCCTCTGAATCGTGGCCACCAGTTTGAAAAACGTGGTTTCGAGATAAACGCGTTTAAAGTTTGCAGTTGCTAGGCAAATCGGGTCACTTTGGGTCATTAAAAGGCCCATATCTTCTAAACTATTTCGAATTTTTGAAAATCCTTTTAGGGGGATATTTTTGAATATCCAAGCTACAAAAATATGCAAAAAAAAAAGTCGAAAATTTTTTTTCCGCAAAGTGTTTTCCCCCTTAAGGTTGAGGTTTGATTATAGTTCAATAATCAACCAGAAAATTCAACAGAGATTACATTTGAACATGAACAGTAGCTGTGGCTGTGTAGACGGCCGTTTCGGCTGACGCCATGGCAAAGCCTTCGTCAGTACACTTCCAGTTGCTGTCACACCAACAAGCCATTTGCAAATCCTATTTAAAAATCCCTTGCGGCAAATAAAGAGTTGAGAATTCCAAGTGCACAAATAGCATATCTAAGATATGAGCTATTTTTGTTGAACCGAACCGAAGCGTTAGGTTCGGAACAGGTTGAGGTTCAATTATTTGTTTACACTTGGTTCGGCTTAAAGTTCGTTTCACAGTGAAAAATATGTCGGAGTTCTGGGTTCGGTTGAAAATCGGTTTGCAGCCCTGTCCTAAGCAAAATCGGTTCAAAGTCTTGGCTCTTTTAAGAGTCTCTGCTAGGTCGGTGTCAAATTTTACGACAAGAAGACAACAAAATCTTTCCTGAAATGAACTTTGAGGTATCTCTGAAAGTATCTCTGCTAGGTCGTCTAAATCTTTAGCAACTACAACAAAACTGGTTCCATTCTGAAACTTTTTATAAGCTTTTTAAAAGAGTCAAGGAATTCTAAGAAGAAATCCCAGACAAACTCTTTTTCTGTTGGGAGCAACCTTCCTTCGGCTTTTTACCATACAGCCTCAAAGCAAACCAACTTATGCTTAATTTTAGTCTAGAGAATCGCATACTAAATCATCGCTGCTTCGTGCTTTACTCGCGTTTAAAAAAAACACAGCCTGGGCAGATCATACATCAGCGTCTTCAAAGACTCGGAGCACCAGTCGGAGGCAGAGTGCAATGTCCTCCGCACCGAGTACATTGGCCCCACATACACAGAAGACTCAGACTCAAACCAATATTCACACTTACGCGCACACATACGAGTTGTAGTTGTTGTTGTTGTTCCCCGCCGTATCTCAGAGACAGAGACACACGTTCAACAAGCTGTACGACGACCTTCCACTTCCACTCTCCGCCCCCGTCGGCTGTTGCCGTCTCTTTCCTCAGCGACATTGCGTTTTTTGTGCCGTTACGTCTTACGTCATCTGCCGCTCACTTGCTGGGCGCCTGTTGAATTAACATCGCATGACGCAAACTCCACCGAGAACGTACATTTTGGAAAAAAAAGTGCAATCGCGTTTTGGGGGGACATAGAAAATCATTAGAAACGACGCAACAGCTACCAAGTTTTCATAGAAATAGCAAAACGTCTGCAGCGGCTGGCCACGTCTGGCACCTAGGCTAAAGGGCCAAAAAGGCTTTGGGTGGCTGTAAAATTAACATAACAACAAATGGCGTAGAGCTGGGCTGCTGGGTGGGCCATAACAATTTTCCCCATTTTTTGCTCTAAAATTTATTTGCAATATTTTTATGACTGGAAATAGCGGGGGAAATGTCTTTCTTGCAGCCTGTTCGAAACGACATAATGGTAGAAGAGACGCCTCCGCCTCCTCCATTTTATATTTCTAAAATTATAATTTATTATTATTATATTTCGTTTGCTTAATTACACCAGGAAAACAGAAGCTAGAGTTGTACAGCAGCCGGCAGCAGCAGCGGCAGCGGCCGAAGAGAGAGAGAGCTAGGCCAACATCCAGACCCAGACCGTCGTCGTTTTGCGTTTCGCGTGGAAGTACAAAAAATCGAAAAAGATGGCTACTAGGCGGGCGGGCTAACAGAAAATATAGCCTAGAGTCAACTGACTCCAAATTTCAACAACGTTGGGGAACGTACATATGCGCGCAGGGGTATCAAAACAGAGAAGACCTTCTCAAGGCTACACACTCGTGTATCGCTCGGCCCCCCAAAATGGTGGTGGGAGCCCCATTTAGTCACAATTGGGGCCCGCGCACACACGCCGACATGGGGAAGTCTTGACTAGGGTAACAGGCGTACAGAAGTTGCATAGACAGTGCACCGTATTGGGGGGAAGGGGGGCCTTGGGGCTCGCGTATCAGCCAGAGTGTTTGCCCCTCCTTATCCTCGGTTCCGCTTATTTGTTACGTCACGACAACGTGAACTGAACTTGTTGGTGGTGATTTGCCGTCAACCTAGGCGATAGCGAAGGTGGAGGGCAGCAGCGATTGTATGGCCTGAGGTAGAAAATGTATATAACTGCACAATAAAAAGAGCAATGCAAGGGCGATTTCCCATAGCCTTCGACTATTGGGAAATTAGAAATAGCTTCTAAATATGTTAAGTGAAACAGTTTTGTTATGCGTTTTGAACTTATCGTAGTCTGCTATCATCTATCAAATCATCATACTAAATTTTGGATTTAGTCATCCGGAATTGATTTAGCAAAGTGCTAAAAAGACTTTTAGAAGGGAGCTCGATAATTTTTTCTTTTTTGTTTAAAGACTCTTAGGACTCTTCGATAATAACATAAAGTTTCCTCTAATCACAAATTTTCCTTTACAATAGCCATGCTCAAAAATTTTATTACTAACTCTACCTTTCAGACTATACTTTTTTATGACAGCTATACTATATAGATGTCCGATTTCGACCAAACTTTGTGAAAAGATGGGAAAGGATGGGATTGTTTATGTGTTTATCAACACAAAATTACACATCGAAAAATTGGATTAGATTTCTTTTAAGTCAACAAAAGTAAAACACACCCACAAGCAAATGCTTCAGTCTATACCATGTATGCCCGCCCTCTATACGCTTTAGGCGCAAGCGTTGTGTCTTTCCGCATAGCTGTTTCCGCGCGTATAGGACTTACGCATAACGAAATTGCTACAACAACTTCGTATGAGTCTCGCTTCTCTAGGAGAGAATGCATCTTGCGAATTTGAAGGCAACAATACGTACGCGCGCTGTCTGCAGCGTTGATTTAGTTTTTGCCGTGTGCATCAGACAGCCACAAGCACACACACGCAGCATTAGGCAATAACCAGTTTTCTCTTTGGTTTTTTGTGTTAGTGACTGCGCGAGAATTAATTCTTGTTGGGCACCTCTGGTCTATATCTTTGCTGTATACAAAATAAACAAACAGATATTTATATCGGAATGTACTTCATTTTGGATCACCAATCGCTTTTAAGAAACTCAGAGGAGCTCGGCTTTGACCCTTTGGGCTGTGTCAAGCCAAATATAATCGCTGATCTCTTTAAATTGGCGTCTAAATTCGATTCCCACCTCTACGTGGTGGTGCCATGATGGTCACAAAATGATGCACCCAGTCAAAGTGAATGTTAGCAGGCTTAAGGTTGAGGTTTGATTATAGTTCAATAATCAACCAGAAAATTCAACAGAGAATACATATGAATCTGAACAGTAGCTGTGGCTGTGTAGACGGCCGTTTCGGCTGCCGCCATGGCAAAGCCTTCGTCAGTACACTTTCAGTTGCTGTCACACTAACCTACAATTTAACGCCGAATCCAAACGGCAGTTTAAGAAGCTTTATTCAACGCAGGCTTAAGAAAAAACTTTTCTTTCATAAAACATTATTTTTGAGCGCCAAAACAGCGAAGGGTCAATAAATACTATGCGATTAATGAAAAATTTCAATAAAAACTCCACTACCGGATGAAGTACCCATAACTTTTTTGTACAGACCAGTCCAAAAATAATTTGAGCTGACGACAGTAGCTCTGGCCGCAAGGTTTACTCAGCATACACGACATAATTTTGGGAGAACTTTCTGTATTCCTGAAATGCTATTAGACCATAATTTATGAACGTGAAAAACTTGAAGGATTATTTAATAGAAAAACTTAGCAATAGTCTCTGCACAATGAGGGTGAGGGCTTTAAACAATGGCCACTAAAGAAAAACATAATATATTACCACATTATTGGAGCTTGATTTCTTCACTTATTTTATGGCTCATCGATAAACAAAATTTAAATTGATGACTATCGGCCTGAAAAGGAGTTTACTTTTGACTACACACTACTAATATTTTTTTCTACAATTTTTCATTGTCCATAGCAGTTAATCACATTTATGTCTGAAAACGAAACTCTTGGCCAGGTTTCTTCTTCTTAAATTGCCTTAAAGCTTTTCAATAGGTGCAGAAACAAAAAGTTATGAGAGCTTAAATGAAGGCAACTTTTGAAAAAAAAAACGAAAAAAACCGTTTATCGATAATATCTCGATAACGTTTCGACTGATTTTTTTTCATGTCGATTTTCGTGCTTAGCGTGCCAAAATTCTTTAGAAAAAGTTGGTTTGGTGAATTGAGGGAAAATGGTGCTTCAATAATAAACGAAATGATGTAAATTAAATGGTAATTACATTGATTTTTGTACATTTAGGGCCGACTTCGCCTCTTTTACATAAACTAACAAATGTCAATGCAAGTTTTTCTGTCATTTACACTAAGAAAATGGTAACTTTGCAAAGTGATTTAGGGAAATCCACCCTATTTATGCAGAAAAATCTCTTTTTGTAAATAACTGGGCAGCTTTAAAAAAGTCTAATTTCTTAATAAAAGGTAAAAATTTTTTGTGAGTGCAATGATTTAGTATAATTTAGAGCAACAGAAGTGGGTTCCCCCTTTCTGTGAACAATTGAATAAAATGGAATGCAAAAATTAAAAAAAACTCAAGCTAAAGCTCAATTTACACGACCTGATCGCTCAGCTGAGTTTCTCAGTCCGGAGTGTCAAAAAACTCAGCTTAGCAACTGAGTTCACCATTTACACATGTCTGAGAAGCTTAGTTGAGTCAGTTACAAGTCCAATGGTTCATTGAGCGCACTGCTGTGTGATCAGTCCAATATGCGCCGGTTCTTTTAAACCTGATCGCTCAGCTGAGTAGGGCTGACAGATACTCAGATACAAAACTCAGCTGAGAGATCAGGTCGTCTAAATTGGGCTTAAGTTCACACAGGCAAATAATTTGTACAAAATTCGATGAAAAATTTTCTAAGTAGTCATGATGGCAGATTTTGCAGGATTTAAAACTAAAGCTATTCGCAAATGATTTGCTCAAATATGTCAGTAAAGTTTAACATTTAGGCCCATTTAGTAAATTTTGTAACGAAATTTGTATGAACATTTCTTTAGACATCTTTTGGACAATAGTTTCTTAAACTAATTCTTGGGAAAAGCCCGAAAAATGAAAGAGAACCTAAATTAATTTCTAAAATAGTTGGGAATACTTACAATTTGTTAATTTCGTTTGGAATCGGAAAGGAATTAATTCATGATCATGAAATTATTTGTAAAATTTTAAATTTGGCTTCCTTTTCTTGCTTTAACCTTACAGTTTGAGCCTTCAATGCCCATTGAAACCAGTCCGAGAACCGCAACTTAATCTTTAAAAATCCTGGTCCGTATTTTTGGTAACTTTTTTAACATTTTTGTTAACAAATTATTAGTTTAAGTGCAACAAGATATCATTCCTTTCAAAACGTAATCACAAACTATGATACTTCATAAAAATTATTCTGATTTACGACTCCGACAAAGTATTCTTTATGTTTTGCTTGAGATTTTGTAAGAATCAGATATAGCCTAAGATTTTTAAAAATCTAATGATTATTTTATAAGCACAGAAGTTAATCGTTATCTTCGCTATGTGTATGTACTTCTATTCTTCTCGATAGAAACAAAACCCTTTTAAAAAAGATTTTTTAGCACGCCTATGCACTACCCCCTGAATGGTTCACATATTGAGCATGTGTGTACGTACATTTGCCAAATTTGTTTGGGGTCCCCGACCCTCCCCACCTTAAAACCCACCTGTCTAACTAAATACCCAGTGTATATACATATTATGGATAAACCCCTCTAGGCCAAACAACTGCCATGGTCCCCCTTAGTATGGTGGCATTTGATTTGCGGGAGGGGTTTGATAACACCTCCAAAAAGGATACTTTCATTTCGTGCCAATCGAGAGAGTGCAAACAATTTTTAGTGAAATTTTCGAATAGGCGAACAGCAAATTTGTAGGGCATACGCTGCTGCTGGCCGGGCTTTGGCGCTTTGGTTCTGTTCTGTTCTGTCGACGTCGACGACGACACTGATGATGTTCGCTGTTGTATGCCCGCCCCATTTACGTTTTGTTCATGCGCAGGCCGAGAACTGTTCTAAATGACGGGAGCAACCAACCAGCCACTTAGAATGATAAAAAAAACAACAAAACACAAGCACAAACATTTCAGGGGAGCACACACACACAGTGGCAAAGTGGGCGGTAAGGGGTAGGTAGGTAGGTAGGGGGGCCTGCTGCCTCGCTCGCTCTTTGACTTTGAAACACATTTGACACAACTTCCTCGTGATCTCACATACAGCAAACAAACATTTGAGTTCGAGTTCGCCACGGAGTTCTCAATTAGCATTTCAGGTATACGACCTTCTCTGTCTAACACACCATAAAGGTAAATGAACCACACATGCATGAGCACGTGTGTGTGTGTGTGTGTGAGTGTCAGCTTATTTCATTGCCAAGGTGAGGACGCCTCGCTCACTCACTCGCCCACTTACTCACTCATTCAGTCATGGCCACTTGCTGTTCATTTCTGCGTCACTGTTACCGTTAAAACTTAAACTTAAACAGTTCAAACATTTTTTACAACAAAATTTTTTTCACATCGAAAACCAAATCAACATCAACATCCAAAACGGAGCAATGTACCCGGTCCAACGGCATACGAACACGAACCTATTCAACATTGAAAATATAGCCGTCTCGAGTCACAAGTAAACTCACTCGAGCTGCTTTGAATTCAAGCTGGCACAGTGGGACTCAATGAATGAATATCAATTTCGTGTGAATTTGCGTTTAAATACCTAAAACCAATGCCATAAAAATGCCACTAAAACTGTACTCCTGTACTTTGTTCGAGCTACGGGTAAATATCCGTTTTAGGAAAGACCCTGAGTCGTTAAAAAGAAACAACAATCTGAACTGAGGCTCTTTCGGAAATGCTGAACCAAGCCGAGAACCACAAAATGAAACTGTTCCGTTCATTCGACGAGTTTGACAACATAAAGGCAAGTACATGGAATATGGAAGTGCATAGGAGATCATTTTCAAAATAAAAGAAAGTAGAAAAGTGGGAAAAATCATCTTTGAAAGAGCGAAATAAAAAGACTGCATCACCGAACTAAACCAAAACTGCGCTTTGGCTAGCTACAAAAACCATATTACGAACCGTCTTGTTGCTTAAAAATCTTTGAATAGAACCAATCCTTATTCCCGTGAGATTTTGCATCCTGAACTAGTTAATTCCGAAACGAAATATTCTCAGCGAATTTTCGATTTAGGTAGATGTTGGGCCAATAGTGCCATTATATATAACCCTTGGGTAAATTTTTAACAACAGAGAATAAGCGTTCCTAAGTCAAGTAGGAAAGGTCCGAAAATCGTATGAAATTTGATGTCCATTCAAATCAATCGTTTCCAATTATAACCCAGGCTTCCAACCGATCCAGATATAAACCCCTTAGAACCGATTTTAGGGTCTCTTGAACTTAACCCAGAGCAAAAGCGTATAAATAAACGGAAAGTTTGGAAAGTTTCGAAAAGATTTGGTTCCTTAATAGATCTTAAATCATTTTCTTTAAGAAGGTAACAAAATTTTCCAGCAATTTCACTGTCATTATTATTGTAAAATGTAGGATCGGGGAATCGTTAAAAAGGTCGCGTATCGAATATATTATTTGTATTAGCCATATGTTGTATAATGGAAATACAAAATTCTACGACTTTCTTAAAAAGGCTTACCTAAACCGTTTTAAAGTTTAGAAATAAGTTTTAAAGGATTTTTAAAGGTGGAGTAACTAGTACTAAATCGAATCGGATTATGTTGCTGCCAAACTTATTATCATTAGGCTTTCTTTGCCATTATCGGGGGTGTCCTGCAAATCTCTAGAGATTTTGGCTTCGGTTGGTTTGCAAATCGCTCGACCGTCGGTGTCCCAGAACTTCGAGAGATTTAATTTTCTTATTAGAAAGTCTAGTTAGAAGGTGTGTGTATAAGATAATGGTCCAACTACAAAAACCGGGCTGCGCCGCTCACAAACAATTGATAGCAGTTTTTGTTCATAGCTATATTGATGGTTTCAGACTTGCCAGCCCTGTTTGTGTCTTTGCTAAGTTCGCTAGGTTAGCGAAGTCGGTTTGGTTGGTTTGTGTATTGGCTGAGGTTTGAAACCAAACGAAAGAGATTTCTAGGATACCGAGAACTGGTTTTGGGTTGGAATTTGGTTGGAAGAGATTTCTGGGACACCTCCGTATGAACCGAACTGTTACTTTAAAATCTTTATAAGCCACTGAATCGAACCAATCCTTATTTCCGAGCGATTTTATCCTTTATAAATCCCAAAACGCAATTCGGTTGAGTACATGCATATTCTTTGCGATATTTCTATTTTGACGTCGTACACCCTAGCTTTCAGTTTTTGTCGACATTTTTATGTAGCTCATCGCTGCTTCTTGCCCACCAAAACTAGTTTCAGTTTCCAAGCCTGAAAAAATTCTTTTTTGGAGACCTTCAGAAAACTAATTATTAGAAAACAATAATAGTTCAATTTAAAAGAAAAGCTCGAGTCTTTGGATTGAGCTAGCCCACATTTTTATGTTCGTAAAGCGAGTTCGAAATGTTCGAAATGAAGAAAATAAAGCTTGCAAGCTTTGTACGGATCTTGTCATTACTGTCGCACAATATATTTTGCAGTCATAATAGTTCGGTTTATATAAAAAAAATTCGGAATTCGTTCCAGTTCATTTTAAAACAACGTAAACAACCTGAAAAACAACGTTTTTTGACTGAAAAGTATCTTTAGCATTTTTGCAAAATTACAGTCTTATTAAAATGCCCTCTAAAGCAAATGAAATGTATGATTTTTTTAAGTGATCGTTTCTTTTCCGTCCCACTGTGCACTCGAACGTATAAACGTCATTTGCTTGAGCGAACTAAACGAATTGAAACTGAACGATAACGATACGAGTACGAGTACAAGAGCAAGTGAGTGAATAGTGTGAATGCTTTATACAACTTCTTGCAAATTGCATCAAGTTCAAGGGAAGTTTTAATGCAAAGTAAATAGTTTTAGCTCTTTCAGCAGAGCTGCAACATATTCGTGCCCTTAAGATAAGGAATTACTTCTTTGGAAGTCTAATTAGTAATCTTAATTGTATAAAAGAGTTTAATAGTGAATAGAAATATTGGTATGAAAAGGAGTAGTGGTTAAAACTGATGCACAGTCGAACCACTCCTTAATCCTCCGACAGCGAGTCCAATCGGAGCAGATTTATTTGTAATAAAATAGTGTGAATGCGTTATATTCGTAGCGGGTTTTGTGAATTTTTGAACAGGCTCTCAGCTCGTTGGCAGAGGTGGCCTGCACTTGTCTAAGCAGAACAACTGTGAATGGCCATTGGCCCAAACATTCACAGGCAGTGTGAAAGAGACCACAGTATATGACATGTTTGCTCAGTGTTCGCTGGTTGTTGACACACCCCTGCCTTCTATTGCTGACAGCCTGTTAACTGTTTTAGTTAAAGAGCAATCCATTTTGTTTTGGCGACATCGAAAAAGGAAAAGGAGTACCGCCATTGTTGCCGCCTGGCCCGGGTGTTTGGTTTGTTTGGTATCGTTGTCTCGCCATTTCACAACTATGGGAACGCTGGATTGGACCAAATGGTACTAGTGAAAAAAAGTAGCAGAAACCATTTTGTTTTGAATCTTAAAAAATTATCAATTTAATTCATTTGTAGTTTCAAGCTTTAAGTGGCTAAAAAAAAGCTGACAACTGTAGCTTATTTTTAAAGCTCTTTAAATTGTTTAAAATAATTGCATCTATGCATAGAAATTTCTTAAGTCTTTTTGTTTGATTGTTTTGTTCTATTTTGGGTGCGGCTTTTTAAGCTCAAGCAGAACTTTTTGTTTCAGCAGAAATAAGCTTGTGTTTGCTTGAAGAACAACCCGGGATTGTATGGGTTACATATGTATGTATGGAGAGGTCTGCTCCCCTTTACTGTGTGGCTTTTCTCTGATAAAACTTTCAATCCCCATCAAGCACAAAAAAGCATTAACACAACGCTTTTTCGTATACAAGATGGTGTTGGCGACGGTTTGAAGTGTGTGTGAGTGTAAATGGGGCTTTTCAGATTTAGTCAAGCTTACAAAATTCAATTTCTGCAAGAGAAATCTGAATTTTATGATGCGGGAATGCATTTTGTGGGGTTTCCTTTAAACAATTTTATGAAAACCAAAACCTAATGTGAAGCATGATAATTTAAGCCCCAAAATTTTGAAATGCTTTGAATTTTTAAAAATTTCGGGTAGGTAGCTTAAGCTCTTAAAAGTTAAAGTGTCGATTATCTTCCAACGGTAATACCGGTGACAGTATAACGAAAGTTAAAGTCCAAAACTCAAAGTTATGCACCAAAAACTAACTTTGGTTCCGAAGTTGGTTCTTTCGCTCAAAAGAAGACTTGTTTTTAAAACGACCGAAAAGTAGGATAATACCACTTTTTCTTGAATTTGAACGCAACTAAGCCCGCATTTCGATCTATTATTGGTTTGTTCTATATGGGTAAACATTAAGGGATTATTAACAAACTTTCGAGTTTCTTTTAAAATCATTTTGATTATGCTTAAAATTAACAATCAAATTAAAAAGACAACTAATAGCCATGCTTCTATTTTCGCATTCGCAAAGTTTTACGATTTAAAACCGGGTTTTCGACCAAATTTGCTCTCCAAATCGCAAAACTTTTGCGAATGCGAAAATGGGAGCATGACAGTAAGTTCTCAAATTTGGAACTCGAAAACTTGAAAACTTAAGAGGAACGAATAGAACTTAACATCTTACATTGCTCAGTCAAAGCCCTTAAAAATATATTGTTAAAAAATCGAAATAAATGTACTTGCTCCGTTCCGAAATAGTATTTACATTTCCGAAACAAAACAAATAAAACATGTATATCATATTTTGAAACGGATGTGGTACAGTCTAACTTCTAAACTTCCTTATATAGAAAATTCGTAATATAGAATAGTCTGAATATTAAACGAAATTGGATATTGGATATAAAGAAAACTTCATTGTGCGGAAGTTCGAAATAAAGAAGTTCGACTGCATTATAGTTCTTAACAATGGGGCCCATTCAGATAATTTCGCCTTCTTAGCTGCTGAAGGAAGTGATTGCCGATTGCCTATAATCGAACAAAAAGTATGATTGTACTGATTGGTGGGTCGGCCTACCTTTGCTAAAAGCATTCGCATTGAAAGGTTCCCTCGTATCATTTTTTAATACGTTAATATTGAATCTTTTTTCAATGGCATCAGCAATCGGAAATCAGTGATCGCTAATCTGAAGTATATATTTGCTATATTAGCTTTATGATGGTAATTGAGCTGTACACTGATGTAGTCTCTATCTTGCTAAATTGACCTTCTCGACTTTGTTATCAGATCTTAGGTCATTTGGTGCTCGAAGTTTCAGAATTGATGTCAATAGTGTCCTCAGTCGGTGAAGGTCAAGAGATCAGCGCTATGTCGGGAATGGGGCCAGCATCTCTTTAATCACTATTATGATATTGTCTTATGTCTACCAAGAAGATCCTCATGACAGACAATTACATAACATTAAATGTGGAAGATCAATTAACTATATTGACAGTTATGATTACGTATAGTAAGTGTGATTATTACACTGGGCTTCTAACCATTTTAAGCGTTCAAGCAAACCAAACGAGACGGTCATAAACAACTGTCTTCAAATGAGCAGAACACATTGCAAGCGTCAGCAAAAAGTGTTTTGTTTTGTGCGTTTGGTTGGCTGTATGTATTGTGTATTATGAATGTACATAGTTAAGGGGGTCTTCTGCCTTTGAGTGCCGAATTTGACCCATTTTTTAAAAAATCGTTGAATAAAAATGCGTTAAGATTTTTCTTAATCTGGCTTCTTGTATTTGGTAGGGCAACTTATTGAGAAAAAAACAAGATTAAAAAAAAATTAATTTATGGGGCGGTTAAAAGAAGTTACCGACCTCCAAAGCCAGGCTCTTTAAAGTATGCGCAATGCCAAACAGGGAAAAGTTAGTGAAAGCCTTTATACTGCGGGGCGGGGAATATTCAAGAAAGTAAAGGAATAACAATTGGGTTTAATATAGAAAATCCCGCAGTGGGTTCATCAAACCTATTTTTATAGGGAGTTTAATTTCGTATTCAAATTTAAAACAATTATGAACTTTTTTTTTGTCTTACCCCAACGATAATTAAAATTATCAACTCTTAAAATCACACGAAATGCCTCGTTATGCAAGGGCACACCGCGCAATAAACACATTACGCAAAAAAACACTTCGGAAGTATGCTCTCGGCAAAAGTCTCAGTGAATGACAGGAGAGAAACAGGAACGGAAAAAAGGGTCTTTGCTCTGAGAGCAACAGAAATGAGCAAAAACTGAACTGAAACTGTCTTTTGCTTGCTTTGTTTCGTTGTGTCCGTAACCCAACTGTTTTTGTTGACACGCTAAAAGTGTTAAGAGTTTTTTGCGAGCTCTGATATTAGGGCAAATGTGTTTTTGTTTTTAACAAATTTTTGTTTTTTATATAAGAGTAAACATTCTGGAAATTCCAATAATGGCAATACGGCACAAGAGTGATTGCAAATGTCCAATTATTTGCCTCAATATTGAAAAACAAATAAATAGTTACTAAGAAATTTTCATTTAACTTTAACAAACTTATCACGTTAGCCAGCAGCATTGCGGGTGCATCGCTATGTTACCAGAGGTTACCACGGGGAGGTGTGTGTCGACTTGAGACGCAGTAAGCCGGGATCGCGCAGTGTTTGCCATGTTCCTGCATTCCAAAGAAACCCAATGCACTACGATACTAAAATGGATTTTATTTTGTCAATAACGTCAAAATATAATTGCCCTTCTTTTTTTGCTTTTTCGCTCAGCTTGTTCGCTCTCTCACACTGTGTGTTGGAACGCACCTTAAGGGCCGTTTTCTGATGTTCCTGTTGTTTGCAAATCCAGATGGATTTGGTTAATTTGCACTGTTCATTTTGAGCATCGCTTGCCCCTCTACACCTCTTTCCAACAAGCGAAAGCTTTTTCAAAAACTTCATGAAGTTTGCATCACCGTGTAAAACCCGTGTTAGTTCCCCGTCGTGGTTAAATGTAAATTTGATTCTAACATTTAGACATCGATATCAATCAAATAAAACTTAAAATAATCTTAAAATTCTTGAGGAAATATCAATTTATCGATATTATGAACCTAATATAAATGAAATATCGATTTTTTATATTTGATCGATTTTGTTTTTTTTTTTTGAAGATATCGATCCCGATTTGTTAATGAGAATTGCTTTAATTAAAAATTTCATAATATTTATTTAAGAAGTTCAGATGAAGCCTTTTTGGGTCGTTAAGTAGATTTGATTATCTAGTTGGGGGTGTAAAATTATATTTCAAGGACCTGCAATGGAATAAATTTTTGAACTTTTAAAAACAAATCTTAAATCCAATTTTGAAAATCTTTTGGATTGGTCTTAAAGTTATACTTTCCCCTTATGTATACTTTCCCTTTTGTATAATGCAACGCTTTTGGTTAAAGTTCTGCGCTTTGCTTAAGAACTTTTACCGCATTCGCAAGAAGGGTGGCGAAGTGGTGTGGGGTGCGGTAAGCTGCAGCTTGCAAAACAAGTTTAGAACTTAAAATATATTTCGACTTGAACTTTTCGAGAGCGAGAGAGCACAACAGCCCTAGTCATAAGAAGAATCCCCCCTACATACATAGGTACATATGTATGCGTTATAATAAAAGCACTCGGCCGCCGGAGGTGAACTTGACAGATTTAACTTTTTTCAAGTTTTGCGTTTCGTTTCGGAATACCAAAACCAAAAAAAAGCAGCCGCCGCCGTCGCCGCAACTTTGGCAAGTTAATTTTCGTCTGTATGTGGGAAGCTACAGTTTTTGAAAGTTCTTGTACTGGGCGCTGAAAATCGTCGAAGGCTTTAGCAGGGCGATATTGAAATTAAAAACAACAACACAAACAAAGAGGGGGGGCAAACAGTCAGTCCCGACCGATCCCCACCAGGTCCAAGACGAGAGCTTAAACAGCTTTGCAAAACACAAAAAATTGTTAGTTCCCGTTTCGTTGTGTCTACACGAAAAATATTGGCGCCAAATTGCACAACTCTTCGGTGTAGAATTATTGTAATCCCCACCAGGCGCACACAATGCCGGCGAAGGCAACTTTCGTCACAAAACAAGCTGCATAGTGCTTTACCCCTCCACCCCATTAAATGCCGGGGGCTTTTCGAAAGCATGCGAGCGAAAGGGATGGCTAGAGTGTACAGCTTTTTGTTTGGCTGTGTGTTTGTGTGTGGGGGGTGGGGCAAGTGTCGCTTAAAGCTAGCTGTCTCTTTTTGGAAGCAGTGTTGCAACGTTTAGTTCAGAAAATACTCTTTTCACCTACTACTTTTGCTGGGATCCTAATCAAAAATTCACAAAAAGCCAAAATAGCGCGGAACGTATAAATCGGGTAAAAAAAAGTGGACGTTCCCGCCAGGTACCAAACTGAAATGAAGTATTTTAAGGAAATACTTTTCTTGTAGCTAGATTTTAATCAAATTTTCTACAGATATTAAACCGAATTTGCGGTTAAACTTTATTGAAAAAACGGTATTCAAAGGATTTTTCCAAATTTTAGGTTTAATTTTAAATTTCCAATTTAACTTAGCAAAACTATTTTAATTGTAAATATTTTGAAACCTAATTTCGGTATTTGCCGCTCAGATTTAAATTTCAGCATTTTTTTTGCTACTGTGTCAACTCTGTGGCTCTTAGTTTGAGATACATCTGTTTCGTTTCTTTATAGTGTTCTATTTTTAACAGTTGCAATTGCAATTAGCAAAAAATTGTCATTCAAATAGTTGCCACTATCGCGTCTTCTTGAGGTAAGTTTATTATTTTTCATTAGAAAAAACCCTCAAAATATTTAAACTTTAAGTTTAACTAATTTAATTAAAGTTGATTTTACTAACAACTTTTATTCATCTTCCTTTAACTGCTTTGTCGATTACAGCACCTGCCATACATTACATAACATTAGCAAATTATGGCTCTTCCAGAGGGTTTGGCTGGCAAAATGAAGACTTTTCAGGTAAGTTCTACTATTTGACTTGATTCATTGGAACTTTATAAATTTTGTTTTCTACAGGCACTCAACGATCTGCCCGTTTTCTTGAAAGGTGGACCCGTCGATAAGGTGTTATTCGGCATTACCTGTGGTCTCTGTGGCATTGGGCTTGTCAGTTTTGTCCATCTGGTATATACCATGGGTTTTTCCAAAAAGAAGGCCTAGACTCACAACTGTAGCTCTGTAATCATGACTCGTTATTAAAAATTAGTATGATATTTCAAGGGAATTTTTCAGTATTTTGTCATGTTTTTAAAAGTGATGTCAATTGGTTTGTCTTAGAAAAGCTTAGATTTGCTTACGTTTTACGATTTTAAAGATAAAATGTTGGAACATTTAGACCAGCGACGGTCAAGCACTTGCTCCCGTTGCTCCCGGGAGTTGTTTTACGCGAAAGCAACAACAAATCAATATTCATTTTTCGGTAATAGAGGTTGGGCCCACCGCTGATCTAGGCATATAAAATAAACAAGGCTGCAAAACCATTAAAATCTGCAAAATGGTTCGGTCTGGAGGTTCAAACCTAAGGTAACAACAAAGGATTTTTAGTAGGGTTTAGGTCTAGGAAGTCATAAATTTAAAGGTTTTGAGGGGTTTGTTAATAGACACGTCAGCAACCTCCAGCATTACTTACAAGGTCCAGTATATTGTACACAGAGAGATCAAAACTAGCTACACGCCACGTTTAGAAATGACAATCCTAAACGAAACGTAGTTCACCCTGCAAAATCTCACACGAAAATGTAGAAAACAGTAAGCTACACGTGGCATTTAAAAAAAAAACACGAACGTGTTGAAATAAAAAAAGTAAGCGAGGCATGCAGAAAAGTTAAATTCGGCGTGGACAAATGCAAAGGCTACATGACAATAGAACATCAGCGTTTTTTTGAAAGTATTTCAACATTTTTCATTAAGCTTTCTGAATTCCACACGGAAATGTAGGTTTTCTACATGAACGTTTAGATATTGAAAACCTAAACGCGCGTGTAGAAATTCTAAACGAAAATGTAGCTCAAAATCAGTACAGAAAAGTTACATTTTTCGTCTAGAAAACTGATTTCCACATGTGCCGTGTAGGTTTTCTAAACAAACGTTAAGGATTTCAAATGCTAAATGCTACATTTAGAAAATCTACACGAAACGTCGCTTGTCGCTTCCCTTTATATCTGTGATTTGCGGCATTGCCGCGCAGGTGCTTATATAGTCGTATGGGCTAAGCTGCCGGCAATTGTGGGTAGTTTCCGAGACAATGTAAGTAAGTTGTGAGTTCGAATCCCAGACAAGGTAAGAAAAAAATAAAGACAAATTAAATTGTAAGTTTTTCGGAAGGAATACCCTACCCTCTTTGTGCCCCTTCCTCCCATTCCTCCGCACACTACCCTCCTCCCCACATTCCCTTGTGTAAATTGTATGGTATAGTAGTTTGAATTTGGGCTCCTTCAAAAATTCCTTTTTTTAATTTTGCATCACTTATCGCAGGAAATGTTTTTTTTCAAGTACTGGAAACAATCACCATTTTTGTCAAAAGCTTTGACATACTGTTTTATGAGACCTAGCTTGATGTGAAGTGGTGGTAGCAGATATTTTGAAGGCGGAATCAATGGTGCTCGTATAACATTATGCGTACCTAGAATGAATTTCGCTCTTGTAGGCCAGTACTTAAAAAAAACATTTCCTGTGATAACTGATGCTTAATTAAAAGAAGGAATTTTTGATGGACCCCAAATTCGAGCTCTATTTTAGGATGAGATTTTAACAGGGAAAATGGTCAAGACGGAAAGAGCAGCTTGGGTAAGTTTCAAAAATGTGTCTCAAAACTTTTTAGGAAATAAAAAAAGCGAAAACTTCAGCACGTTAGTAGAAGAATTGGTGAAAAATTTCAGAAATTTAGGTTGGTTAATGAACCTCAGACTACACTTCATGGATTCTCACATTGATCAGTTTCCTGAAAATCTTGGAGACTACAGTGAAGAACAGGGAGAACGATTCCATGAAGACTTAAGTGAAATGGAGACTAGATATCAAGGAAATTGGAATATTAATATGATGGCAGATTTTTGCTGGACACTTAAAAGGGATACACTAAGAGATAATAACAAACGGAAGAAAAATCCACTGCGAAGATCGTTTGAGAACAAAAGAGTTCGATACCAACGAAGAACTGTTTGAAATTCGAGAAAATCGTTCTCTTTTATACTAGTTATACGTCATTTTTGATAGATATTACAGTTTTTTATGTTTTCAATTTCTTAACTTGTATTTTAAGCGTGAAAAAAATACAAGAAAAGTATTTAATCATGTTTTATAGATTTATTTTCATATTTTTAATAGAAATTTTCCCGATTTGTTTTGGTTTTTGAGATTTTTTTAAATTTTAAAACGTTAAGGGGCAAGAAGACAGGTTTAAAATCAGCGGAACAAAATAAATGAAAATCGTACTCAATCTGAGTGCATAAAAATGTTTATTTCGAAAACTTCACTTTTTCATGATTTATTTTTATTTTTTTGTGTTTTTTTTTTCAAATTTGGACGGCTCACCGGGCTAATTAACTTTCAGATTTAGATTCAGTTATTTGAAATACACAAAAATCATACGTGATCAGGATCCACCAAAATTTTTTCATTTCTGTGACTGCAGTTTTTTTTTTGCAATTTTTAGCCTTTTTTAATTTTACTCACCGGGCCAAACGGACCTGAAATTCAGATTCAGCGGGTCTAAAAACATGTCGGTAGGTACGTCCGGTCCAAAGTACATTCCACTTTTTTTTTGTGTGCCGGTGTAAAAATAATCGCTTGGGCTATAAATTATCGAGCCTCAGGTCCATCATCGTCGGTTAAATTTACGCATTGCGTCACCTTCTAATTTTCACTTCAGTTCTGTATTTACTTCTTACCCCCATACGGTCACACTGTCGCAGAGAACAAATAAAAACAAAGCAATCCTTTTTCGTGTATTGTTAATTACTAACAAAAAGCAATATGGAGCCAAATGATGAGGTCGTCGAGCGTCAGAAGCTAGTGCCCAACGATGTGGAAACCGAAGAAGAAGCTCAAAGTCAAAGCGCACCAAAATCCACACAATCTTTAGCCTCGCCCGCAGTACCAAGTGTAAGTAGCAGTTGATCAAGTGGGGAAGGTTATGTATGTTTTATATAAATTTGTTAATTTGCAGATCAAAATCAAAGGCATTTCCAGTGGCGAGACCACGCGTAGTCGCAATTCAGCCACCATTTCAGAGAAGGATACAAAAGAGAAGGGCGGCGGCAGCAGCAGTGGTGGCGGCGGTGGAGGAGGAGGGGGCGGACAGGCAGCCTCAACAGCTGCTAAAGTCACCTATATAAATGAGCGAAGACCACGCCCGCAGGCAGGTGCCGGTGGTGGCGCTGGTGGAGATGAACGTTTCGAATTCAAGACTAGACCCAGGAAATTGCTGAAAGGTGAGTGATGATTTAGGAATCAGAATTCACTTGGCTTTCTTTTTAGACTGGCAGTCGCTGTGGACGCCGTTGCTGCCGCTTAATGTTTGGTATCGATAGAAGTTGGTGTTTGAGTGGCCATCTACATGATGACGCACTGAGTACCTAATATTTCTATTTGTCCAGATGGCAGCTCTAGTATACTTTTCACACGCCCTTAAAATTGAAAGGAAATTACCAGCTCTTTTCATTTCCGCCTCATGTAGAATTTATTCATTCGACCCACATTTCCAGTAGCTAAAGAATTTCACATTTGCAGGTTGAAATTCATTTTTAAATAATTGTTTAAAGCAGGGACCGTAACGGTTGAAAATTTTTATATAAATTACAAATTAGATATCCCTTGTGCCAAACGTCATAGGATTAAAGTATGTATATATTTTTCATCTGTGGGTCCATATGTTTATATTCGAGTGCTGTATGGGCCCACACATCCCTCAAAAATTCTAAGTGCATCTCGTTAAGCAGGTCGTGTATAGCATTTCTTCTTACTTGGTTGTTTCCTAACACACCCCAAATCTGAAGCTATGACCAGTGTTGCCATTTTTTGTAGAAAAAAATGCCGTTTTTGACGGGACGGAGAGGGAAAAAAGCTTAGGAAAATGCTGAAAAAAGCGCATTGCAATTTTACTAAAGGGTGTTTTTTTAGCTATTATCTTTTTGGCAACACTGGTTTAAACAGCTCACGCACGTTTCGTGTTTTGTTTCTCTGTCAAACATCTTCAGTTTGGTCTATAATTTAACCATGAATCGTCTTACAAACGAACAACGCTTGCAAACTATTGAATTTTATTATCAAAATGCGTGCTCTGTTAAGAAAGTTCATCGCGCGCTTCTTCCATTTTATGGTCAGTTTAATCGACCCACTGAAGCGGCTATTCGGGCTATTGTGACTTAATTTCGCACCAAATTTACATTGTTGGACATTAAACCACCAACACGCTTACGTAGAGTGCGAACTGAAGAAAATATCGCAGCTGTATCGGCCAGTGTTAATGATGACCATCAATTATCGATTCGTCGCCGTTCGCAGCAATTGGGCCTCTGTTACTCAACAACGTGGAAAATTTTGCGGAAGGATTTAGGAGTGAAGCCTTTCAAAATACAGCTGGTGCAAGAATTGAAGCCGAACGACCTACCGCAACGTAGAATTTTTGGTGAATGGGCTCTTGGAAAGTTGGCCGAAGATCCACTTTTTTACCAAAAAAATTGGTTGTCTGTAAAGTCGGTTTACTGACGATAGTTGAACGTGACAACGTCTTAAGAAAATACTGATGGAATGGTAGCATTTTTCAAAAGAAAATTTTAATTTCATTTGTTTAATAGATTTGTATGTATATAGAGAAGGAGGTAATTGGAAATCACAATGAAATTGATCAAGTTAGATTTATCCTGACGGAGGCCACCCCCACAGGCAATAAATCCATATATTCGATGTATTTCCGATTCGATGTAATACCGATTCAATCTCAAAATCACAGCACAGTCTCCAATTGTGCTCGGTGTATTTAAATTTGATTAGTGAATTTCCCATTGAATTGTTTATATGTTTCTTATAATGTACCTTTCCTGTATCTGATCGATTTTCCCGAAGAATACTGACTATTTTTGCACTAATTTTTTGGTTAAATGGAATTCTAGCCATCTGATGTCACCGATCTTTAATTCGCTATAAAACAATAAATAATAGCAATACAATTTTTTCACCCTTAATACTCCTTTCAACATTACTATGCTAAAAAGGAAACGAACATATCGATAGGATTAGCAAATACAAATTTTTAAACAATATTAATTATTGTTTACGCTCCGAAATTCATTTTTACAGCCTTGCCCCAAAAATTTCTTGTCAATTGGTCGGCAGAAACTTTAAATCTGCTTATAACCAAAACAAAATATGCGTAGAAGCTTTTTTCCCGTTGATCGTCTCTTCACAGGGAGAGCGTACTGAGAGCCACTCTCTCTGTTTACAAATGTCAAATTACAACTAAGCACAGCTCACAGAGAGGGTTGGCCTGTTGAAACAACAACAATGCGTTGGTCTGCTGAGCTATATGTGTAGTGTGTGTATGTATTAGTACATGGAACGCCTCAAAGCGAGGTAACGACGCATGAGTCATGTTTTTTCGTGCGTGCAGCCGGCTCTATCGAATTATAAGACGTTGTCACGTCAAAAATTGTGTTTAGCGACGAAGCTCATTTTTGGCTCAATGGATCGTCGATTTTGGAGTGAATATCAGCCAGAAGCATTGCAAGAGCTACCAATGCATCCAGAAAAAGTCACAGTTTGGTGCGGTTTATGGGCTGGTAGCATCATTGGACCGTACTTCTTCAAAGATGATGCGAATCGTAACGACACTGTGAATGGTGAGCGCTACCGTGAGATGATATCCAACTCAAAATGCAAGAGCTAAACTTGCATGACATGTGGTTTCAACAAGACGGTGCCACATGCCACACAGCACGCGCAACAATGGACTTATTGAGAGGCGAGTTCGGTGAACATTTTATTTCACGTTCGGGACCGGTCAATTGGCCGCCTAGATCGTGCGATTTAACGCCTTTAGACTAGTTTTTGTGGGGCTATGTTAAAGCTCATGTGTATACAGATGCATTGGAAGACAACATTGAAGCATTTATTCGTAAGATACCGACCGAAATGTTGGAAAGAGGATGCCAGAATTGGACTAAGCGGATGGACCATTTGAGGCGCAGTCACGGTCAACATTTGCATGAAATAATCTTCAAACATCAAATTATATGGACCGTACTATCGATTCAAATAAAGATTTCATGCATTTTTCTGAATTTTATGTGTTTTTTTTTTGAAAAACTTTCCTATAGCTCTTAAAAAATCACCCTTTAGATAGAGGCAATTTGAACAATTCTCTTTTAGTAGAGCGATTTCACAATTTCCCAAAGATTTATTGGCCATTCAAGCAATCGAATAATAGCATATGGACCCATAGATCAAAAAAATATACATACTTTTATCCTAAAACGAAAGATATCTACCAGTATTTGTAATTTGTAACAATTAATTGATGACTTTCTAATAAAAATATAACGCTTTTTCATCGGGGAAATAATTTTTAATAGTAATTATATATGAATTCTATAACTGTTATTTTCGGTCCCTGGTTTAAAGGTATCTCCAACTATTCTGCAATTCGCCGCTTATCTCCTAGTATTGCCAACGATTGCTTCAGCTTCTCCTAACTTGCAAAAGACCTGGTTCTGGTTTAAGATCTCACGGTTATGCCTTAGAAGTGGAAAAATCTGATCTGACTGTAGACAGTAGAATGTAGAGAATATAGTTTCCCCCATTTATATTCCACCTGTGTTCTTTCAATTGCATGTGTTCAAAAATGTGTTCAAAAAAATCAAAAACCAATCCACAAAATGGCAGCTAAAACTGTAAGTACTCTACCTCATCAGACAAAGCATTTTAAGTAAAATTTATTTTACTTTCCAGGCTTTTGAATGGACTAAGGCAGACGTATTGCTGCTTGTGGATCTTTTTCAAGAGGAATCCAATTTATATGATCCAAAAAATGTTCTTTATAAAAATAGGAATGCTCGTACGGAGAGCTTTGAGAAAATAAGAGACAGCATGTGCCTGACCAGAGAGGATATTACATTCGAAGATATCAAGACAAAAATTTATAACTTGCGTGGCCAATACAGTGCTCAATTGGCAAAAATACGAAAGTGGACAAACAGTGGGATGGATGCGGACGAGCTGGAGCAACCATATTGGTTTGATAAGCTGCAATTTTTAGAGAAATATATGCGCGTACGCCAGCCAGACTCATCCTATGCGGTAAGTTTATATTTACCTAGCGAAAGCTTAGGTCCGTTTTCTCATGTTCCTTTTTTATTTTTTGTAAAACCAGGTGGATATAGTGAATTTGGTGGATCCGGATCTCTTATATATGGAGCCCGAAGAAAAACGCGCAAAGCTCGACGATGAAAATGACTCTCAATTTCCTATAATGGAGCGGGCTGTTGAGGCCATAGAGAAAAAGTCAGGGCCAAAGTTTTCTCCCGCCGTCGACTCGTTTGGAGAGTTTGTTAAATCTCAGGCCGCTCTGGTACCGCTAAATCGTCAAGATCAGTTTTTTCAACAAGTTTTAAACTTTATATTTGAATGCAAAAATAATGTATAGATGTAATAAAACTACTTTTAGAATAAATTATTCAATTGTTTGATAGGGTTCAGGTTCGGAAGGTTCGAATTTTTGAAAATTTGTTGAGAAAAAATATAAATTGTCCTTTTTTTGTAATTTATTTATAGTTCCTGGACCAAGAACCAGGAATTTGTTTAATTGTCGTCCATAGATTAAAGTTCCCTTTGTTCGTTTAAGATGGCTTTTTAATAAGTTTTAGAAATGTGCCATTTTAGGCACTTTTAACAACTTTTACCATTGATTTCTCAAAAGCTTGACGTGCTGGAGAAATTCTGAAAATTAACTTTTATTCAGCTTGAAAACACCTCTGTCGAACGGTACTAAATGCATTTGCGGGCCAGCGATGACCCAATATTTGTTGAGCTGTATAGTTTTTAATTTAACATTCTAGTATTTTTTAATGCTTGGAAGGTTTATGTAGGCCATTTGAAACACTCTGAACTATATATAAAACTATACAAATCTCTTAACCCATTTTATGCCGCGCTGCACGAAGTTTATTATCTAGAGGTGAAAGTTACTTTTCTTGGGTAATTAGGACCCAGTAAACACGAATCCACAAAGTTAAAAAAATTCACCTATTATAGTTGCGCCAGGTGCAGCGGTAGGGCACAGTTCAGATAACATGGAAAAATTCAGTCGTTAGAGACCAAATACAGAAATATGTTAGACATTGTTTATTTCCATTGGACATTGTACATTTTGTTTGATTATTCGAACACACACTTTCGCAGGTGTCCTAAGGGGTCCTAGTGCTACTTTTTCCACGGGTTTTCTTTTTACGGACTACTTTCAATCTTTCCACAAAATAATACATATTTTTCGGACAAAAATATTTATAGTTTTGTGTTTTTTAACTTGTTGAATTGATGTCTTCATGTAAGGTTTTTTTAACCCCCACCTGGAGCCCACCTGTAAAGTGGAGGACGATCTAAATATTTGTTGTCTGAAAGCCAATAAAATTTACTATAGAATAGTGTAATTACTTCAACAATTGGTTTTACCAGATCCCAGAAAAAAAAATTTCTAAATAGGCAATTTTACTGTTCGAGTAGTCCAACAGCGGCATAAAATGGGTTAAGCAGCACGTTAAAACAAGATGCAACTCTGATTTCACCATGCTCTATGGCGTGGAGTCTTAAACACCAGATTGCAGACGTGTGAAATTTTTGCCCTGAAGACGCTTACCGAAATGTAACCGAAATATATCGGAAGACAAAACAAATGACAAATTTGTTGTTTTCATCTCAACCTGACCTCGAGCCGGCTAACATCATTCTACGGTTAGAAAGTTCGCCAAAACAAAACATACACCCATGCTCCCATTTTCACTATACTATTGCGATTTCAGCACGTGAACACTTAAATTTACAACAAATACCGCTGCTTGATATGGAAAATGGCCCCAATATAATAAATTTACGAATTAAAACGGCAATTTATCGTAGACTTAATGTCACTCACATATATACTTAAACAATTTGAATGCGAAATTATTGTTTTACCGTTCAAATCATAAAAGTAAGATGAAAATGGGAGAAAAATTTTACAAATTTTAAACTTGTTGGTCATTTTTAGTCTTTCTGACAAGAAACATACAACGGGCGTATTAGGATTACTGATTTCGATTTGCGATTGCCGATAATTCTTTGCTAAATGACGCTGATTGGTAAGTTTAGGTTATTTTCTGGCCTTAGTACATTTGGTAAAAAAATACATTCTCTCTATAAAGGCACATTTTTTGAGGGCTTTTAACTCTGTATGTTTGTCAGTTCAATTTCAGTTTTGGGGTGAACAGCTTGCCTACAATCGGTTAGGCTTTCAATTTTAAGGGACAATTATTGTCGCAATTTTCCGTTAATGTACAAAAGTCGATATTGTGTATAGTCTTGGCCTCTTCAGAATCGTTTTGAGGGAAATTCAAGCATGATCTGACTCTCTTCCACCAACGACTTTCCCCCACAGACGAAAAATTGTGACAAGAATGCATACAATACATTTTTATCTCAGCAATCATGGTTGTCAAATTTATCAATCGCAATCGGCAATCATAAATCTGATTTATCTGCTGAATGCGCCCAATACATGAATCAGCTTTGTAATAAAACTATTAAGGCCCTCTTGTAAACTTGAGGTCCAGAACATTTTTTTCGATTTTTCTTTTTCCCAAAGATTTTTGTCAAAATTCGGAATACTTTCGGAGATATACCCACTTTGTGAGGCATTCACAAAATACTAAAAAAAAACTTCAAACGCGTTTTTTCAAACTGGTTTGCTGCTTTTCTCAAGTTCTACTAAACGGAATTTGATGATGTAGGGCTTAATGGACTTAGAATGAACATTGCTATAGCTCTGACCTCGAACATTGGAAAAAAAATCCCTGGACTGCAAAAGTAGTTGTCAAAAATCGATTTGTCAGTAGATGTTCGCGACCGCTGTCCTTGGGTTCGATCCCGCCTCGGAACATCTAATGATAAAGTTTTTTCTTTGAATAAACTTTACACCTGGTCACCCCTCTATGCTGTTGGCGCCAGCTTTGTAGTAATTAGCCATGGAAGCTTCTCTAACTGCCCTTTCCATTTTTGCAAATTCCATTTTTTTCTTGATTCTGCTTCGGACTATAATGGCATTCATTCCAACCAATTTCCCGTCTTCTGTTTTGCTTTCCAATAATGGTGACTTCCGGAAAGCTGCGACCCATTAACAATAGAATTAAAAAAATCTTTTCCCGGTTTTTATCCACAAGTTTTTAAAAAACAGGTACAATTCAGTCGCCTAGACCAGAAGAGGGCCTTAAGTCAATGCTCAGAACAATTTTTTGAAAAAGTAAGTCAAACAAGAAAGATAGTCGGTCAAGCCCGACTGTAACATACTCTGTACCTGTAAAGTGCTGCCCCATAATTGTTTGTTTTCCTTATAGCTCGAATATCGTTCATCCGATCTTTAAAATTTCCGAATACTAAATATGTCCAGAAGGAACGAATCTTCTATCTATAAAACTGTGGGAGATATGACGTTTTTTCGATATTTTGGGGGCGGGAGGGGGCATGGCCATGTCAAACCTCTATCTTTTACCATTCTGAGATCTGTTTGTTCATACGGACAGACAGACATACGGACGGACAGACAGACGGACACTTTTGCACAAACTTAAAATACTCTGTTTACCTCAGGTATAGAGTATAAAAATATGTAGCATGTGTTATGCGACAATAAGATAAACGGTAGAAATCATCAAAAGGTTCAATAAGTAACAAAGAATATAAGACATCTGTTTAAAACACGTACTTTTGACAGTTTCTCTCGGAATTTAATCAACATTCATCAAACAAAAAAGATTTTTGGGACTTGAGAAGGGCGAAAAACCATTCATGGCGTTTTTGGTAACGATTGTGTCATCTTGAGTCCAATGTTCTTTGGGGTTTTTCCAACTGTGTAAACGGTACCCTTTAGCATAGACTTTTGTTGGCTACAAATGATTTTGTGAGCATCCGACTGCCAAAAGCACGTACACACACATCAGCAGGCAATAACCCAGGGCCCCAGATTATGTGTCTGAAAAGAGCCGAGCTTAAGAGCCTTTCTGGGGTAAACACAAACATTTGACGGTTTTTCGGAGCATATTTAGTGCTCTCGAAGCACGGGCTCATAAAATGCACCTATGTCTTAGCATATTTGGAGTTGAAGTAGGCAGGAGATCGAAAATTTGGTTTGGGTTGGGTGTTTTGCTTCAAGTGCCTAGAAAAGTAACTTCTATGTGTCTTTTATGAGGTTTTTATATGCTTTAATGGGAGGCTGAAAGCACTTATATCAGTGACAGAAAAGAGTCCGATTAGATTCAGAAATCTTCCACATTAAGTATGACCGTTTTCATAGAAAAAACCGCTTACTCCGACCTTTTTTTGCATATTATGACGGTGAAACAGTGTCGGAAAACGCACATATCGCTTGCTCTGAGCACCGCTGCTTGAAACCAAAACTCGAACTGTATTTCAGTGTTTTGAACAAAGAGCCTGTGAACCGTGCGGAATGATTAAAGAACTTCGGCCAGTTGTAGCCTTGTAGCCGGTATTGTCCCTCATCATATTTTACATAAATTTTTGTACAACTCTTTTAACTGTCTTAGCAGCAAAAAAAAACCGCATAGCTACTCGTCACAACTTTTCCAACCAAAATATTAGTTGAGCAGTTGTTTTGATTTTTGGACTTTGCCTTAAGACACTTTTACAGATTTTCTTAGCTCATACATAATCTTAAGTTTCTATCCTCTTATCCTTAAAGCCCAAGAATGTCATGACATTTAATTCAATTTTCTGACTTAATACTTAAACGAAAGATCTTAAACCCGTTGAGTCACTTATTCAATATCAACCTGAACGAACAGTTCTACCCCCGTCGGAGTTATATTTTGAATTTCGGAGCCATAATTAACCCTTAAGGACTAAACTTTTACACATTTTTCCCATAATTTACTTTAGTTTCGTTCATTTCTTCAATTAGTATTATAATTATCAATTGTTAATATTTATTTTAGTTGTAAACATTTTCATATTATTTTCTCTTTATACATTTTATTATTTGAAATATTGCTCTGATTTTTGTTACTTTTTTTATTTTTATTATTTCTTGTTTCATAATTTAATTGTGATCATGTCACGGGTAGATCGCGATCAATTGGAGCCCACCCATAGCAGTGCACACAGTTTGAATAGCATAACATTGGTAAGCAGCGAATGGCTAGCACCAGATCCTCAGATTAGCAGCAATAACCATAACAACAACAACAACAATAACAACGAAAAAGCCCAAAACAACAACAATAATAACCAAAGCCAGACCAATACCCCCCATTCCCAACGTCGCAAAACTTCATCATCGATGCCAAATGCCACCAGCAGCAGCAGCAACGGCGCCCACAGTGCTGACAAATTCGATGATCGTCCCATTAAACATCATTCCTTTGTTTCCGAAGTGCCCGATGTTAAGCATATGGAACGAGCTCTGTTGGGATTGCTAGATGACTTTCATTCGGGCAAGCTGAAGGCTTTCGGTGAGTGTTGGACTATGATTAATTACGTTTTCATCTAATGTTGTGCCTTTCCAAGCAGGTTCCGGCTGTACCATGGATCAGATGACCAAAATTCGTGAGCAACAGGAAAGCTTAGCTAAATTGCATTTTGAATTGGCCGCCGCCGAGGAAGATTCCCTCGAGCATGGCAATCAGTTCAACGCCAGTAAGGCACAGGAGAATATGTTGCAGTTAATGCAACGCCTGGAGCAATTATCCATTTCGATTGAGCAGCTACAGACCAGCCATACGGGTCTCTGAAATATGGCCCACAAGCAGGCGGACGAACGCCTGCTCTGGCTCTGAAACCCTAAAAACTTTTTACATGAATGTTTCCACTTTGGAGTTGTGTAAATATTTAAGCAGGATTTTTTAAATAAGCTTCTTAGAAATACTCGCAATTACGATAATTTAACGATTTTGTTTCTAGGCTTTGACCGTGCCAAAACCGAAAAAGGTGATTTTGGTACACAGATTTTGCGTTTTTAATAATAATAGTTTGTTAAGAGTTATTTGCAATATATACAACTATAAATGTATGTACACAATAAAAGTTATCATTTTTATAATGCAGCAACGGAATTCCCCATTCCTCGGCCCAACCTTTGGACAAGTGCATTTGTACGTACATAGGAAATTTTGTTGTTTTTGTGGTTTAATTTATGCATTTGTATTCAGCTGGTGTCGTCCTCTCCTTCAACTTGCCTGCCTGTCAACGAGTCCGACTTGGACTCGGTTGCTGTTGTTGTTGTTGTTTTGTGATCGGGAAAAGTAATTTGTTGTGCGTTCTTCTTTCTTTTTAATGTGTTTGTGTAAATCCGGGTTTCAAATAACAAGAATTATACACTGAGATCAATTTTTGGAGGGATTTTTAAGATTTTTTTTTAAATTTTGAGTTGCTTTTGATTCAACTCAGAAGCTCAAATTAAAAAATCCACAAACTATTTTAGAGAGAGTTTAGGAGGAGAAAAAGAAATATGTAGGTAAGAAATGGAAAGAAAATAGGGGTTTGCCACCTGAGTTTGTTCATAAGAGATAGGAGGTCGTTTAAGATTAGTCTATGATCGTAAGGTGGAAGATGATTGATGGTATTCCACGGAGAGCTTAGATTAGAAACTTTTTTGCAGCGATTCAAGTTCTTATTTAGCCCGATATTTCTATCACAACCGTTTGACGGTCTCGGCCGCTGCAATTCATGCCCGCCACTCGCCTCTGTCTTGTGCGAGCTGGCACCAGTTGTTCAATTAAGCTTCTCAATGTCCTTCAGCACCTGTTTTTCCCAACTAAGTTCGGTTTTTGAACTACTTACTAAGCCCGTAGTAACATCGGTTTGCAAGAGTTATTCTTCTTCGGATCTCCAGACTGATGTTGTCGCTAGTAATCATTGTTCCGAGGTAGACAAAGTCCTTTACAACGTTAAAGTTGTACTCTCCCTTTGCGATTCAAGTTGGTCCTGATATTTTTGGTGGTGAGGTGACCAAACAAACCGCCCATATTCGTGAATTGGTCTAACCAGTGAGTCATATAAATGTTTAGTAAAATAAAGATCTGAAATTCCTTGGACCATCTCTTTACAATTACCAGAACACCCATAGCTTTGTTAGTGATAACACGCTATATGACTTTTGAAATTTAACTTAGAAACAAAGCGAATGCCTAAATCAACCTCGTAAATGCATTCCAGTGGATTGGCATCAATCCTATAGTCATATAAATCCGGCTGTATACGATGGAAAGACATACATTTACACTTTTCAGCATTTAGAGGGAGGCAGTTAACCGAACACCATGTTGAGAAGAGACATAGGGTCATTATAAGACAAAAAGAGTATGCGAGTGGAGCAAGACATGAGGGAAGTCGTTAATAAAAACATTAAGAAGTACTGTACCCAGATGGCTACCCCTGAGGAGTCCCAGAAAATAAGCCGATGGAAAAGGTTTAGAGGAAACCCATGCAAATACAGTTTATTTTAGAGAAGAAAAGTGATCGACTAAGTCAAAAGCCTTGCTGAAGTCTGTATAAATTAAATCAATTTGCAGTTTCTTAAGGGGTGAAGGGTTTCAGCGTAAAAAAACACCTTTTTGGTGAATTTTTTTCAGAAGTATGGATTGGGCAAATGTATTCAAGCCTTTTGTACATTATTAAGTATACTCTTAACAATATTCTGAAATTTGTTCATGTGGAAATAATGAAAATCCAGCCGGTGACAGAGCTTCTTGAAAAACTTAAAAAAAAAACAATTTGCGGTGTTCACTATTTCTTGGTCTTCCCTCAACCGATTGTGTGCTGTCTCGCGCTCGCTGTTAAGCGGCTGTTGTTGTTCACTTAGGCTGGTCGGTCTGACATCAACCCAATAACAGGCCCATTTCATTCAAGCGGTCCCAAAGTGTGAGTTGTTTGAAGACCGAGAGACCAAAATGTTATTTCAAAAGGTTGTTGTGAACAAAGTCACATGGAACAGAGCGTAACATTGCGAGAGAGAATAAGAGAGCACACATAGTTTTTCGCATACATACAAACGTGCGTTGATGTCGGTAGCCTAAGAAGCACACACTGATAGTATACATTCAAAAAAGACCTTTTCAGCAAGTGGTCTCTGCAAATAGGTTGGCAAAAGACCAAGAGCGAAAAAACCAAAACAAATGTGTTTCTCTCCTCACCCAACCGAACACTATCAGAGAGCGTAGTTAAAAAATGCTTTCGTCCCTCTTTGTCAATGTGCCGCACGAAAGCGATTTTTTTTTGACAACTGCAATGAGGGGACCAGTCGTTGCCACCTCTGCTTATTACTAAGCTGGCGCCAACAGCAGAGAGGGGTGACCGGGTGTGTAAGTATATACATAGGGAAAACTTTTCATTAGATGTTCCGAGGCGGGATCGAACCCACGACCTCTTGCACAGCGGTCGCGCACACTAGTCGCTGAGCCACCCGGCCATCTAAAGTGAAAATTGCTATTTTATATGAAAAATTCCGCCATTTTACCAAACCTTGGGGGGAGGTATTTTATATGTAGAAAATGTGTCCAAAGTTTCAAATCAATAGGAGTGAACAAGGACTTTGAAAACGTAGTTTTGACAGGGTTGTCCATATCGTTTTGTACAGGGTTGGCCATATCGCTTTTGCAGCATCAATCCAAGTAGATTTTTATCATGGAACAGTACACGCGAAGCGAACGCTCTTGGGTTGTTGAAATTTACATTCACCAATACAAGTCAATTGTGAAAACTCAACTAAAACCCCACAGAAAATCCTCAAGAGATTCATGTGGTATCCTCAGGATGAAAAAGTCACTGTTTGGAGTATTGGGCCGTTATTTTTCGAAAATAAAGTTGGTCAAACGCTTACCGTCAATCAGGAGCGTTTTCGCCATATGATAACCATTTTTTTGTTGTCAATTGTTCGTCGTAACCGTATGCTGCATTAGTGGTTTCAACAAGATGGCGGTACAACACACATAAAGCCGCGCTGCAATCGATTTTTTGAGGTCATTGTTCCCTGGCCGTTTGATGTCAAAAAATTGTAATTTTGACTCTCCGACGCGTTCACCAGATTTGACGCCTTCAGCCTTCTTTCTGTAGGGCTATTTGAAATCAAAGGTGTACATCAACAAGCCTGGAACCCTGGAAAAATGCTGCTCAAACGGGCTCAATACGCCGTAGCCGCTCAAAGGGACCATTTATGAGATATCTTATTCAAACAAGAAAGAAAGTCGGTCAAGCCCGACTATAGTATACTCTTTACCTGTGATGTGCTGCCCATCACCGTTGCCACCAATGTACTTTCTGAAAAGATTTAAGGACATTTCTGAATGTAAGACTTTCCAAGTTTTTGATTTCATTTTGGATATGCCGTAACTTCAAAACTACGAAAAAATGACTTTCCTAGCTGATTTCAGGGTTTGATGCGACGACATACTCAAGGAAAATGGTAAAATTAAGGGCGATCCAAAACAATAATTGAGTTTCGAGGCCAAAATGAGACTTTATACTTAAGAAATATTTTAAGGCTTGAGACTCGACGAAATTAAAGACAATCCTTGTATAGAAATGCGATTTTGGCAACTTTTCGGACTGACTTACCTACGATTGTCTGGAAAAAAGTAATTTTTCGAACAGACTTAAGCAAAATTCGGGACGTTATCTTTACGTACAAGCTTTAAGGGTTGAGACTCGAAGGAATTAAGGGCGATCCTAAGAATCCGATTTTATCGGGTTGTTATACTTAAGGATGGGCTTTGAGATTAGTCAGATTTTCGGAATAAATTTCGTTGCGAACTCCTTTCCTCGCAGATTTAAAGGAAAATCGGGATTATTTGCAAAAGCGGAAACTGGCTTTCATTAAAATTATACTGAACCACAAATTAAGAGTGCACCACTGAACCGAAACGAAACCGCGGTTCAGTTGGCTTCAAAAACCATGTAATAAACCGAATAAACCGGTGGTTTAAGAACTGTGTGAACCACTGAACCGAACCAGTCCTTATTTCCGATCGGTTTGCATCCCTGATTTTTAACTGGTAGATCAAAACACTCCACAAATTTTCGAAAAGTCAAAAATCACTTTATTTCAAAATGATATGAAAAACCACAGAAATGTTTATCCAAAAACTAATAAAAACTTAAAAGATTAACTAAAATACAAAATTTACAGAGCGAAAAAATGTTTAATTTTGGCGACTTATGTTCGGAAATCAAAACTATGATCGCAACACCCCATCTTCCTCTACTTTTTTATAAGACAAAAGATCTAATTTATGAAATTTTTGAAACTCAATTCAACCTATCCTGAACATATTATGCAATTATCATTCGAGCTCCTTAAATACTATATGTCTCATCAGTCTGCAAAGCTTTCTTAGAAGTTGCTACTTAATAATTTGTGTGAATATCCCAATTCATTTTCGGTAGAGACTTGCACGAGCGATAAAGTACACGATAGCGAAATCATGAGTATAAATACTAATAAACAGTTTTATGATTACGAGTAGTAATCGGCATCGTGGCATAGTACGATTATAATCGTGACATCGTCAATATCAATCTGTGGGTAAAATTTACGACAAGTCATAATCGACGACTTTATCTGAAGAAGTTGCGATTTCTTTTTTGTTTTGGCTCTTCGTTTGATTCAAGCAAAACCAATTAGAAGAACACGCGATGAGATGTTAAAACATTGGTATATAGTCCAAAAATCTTAAGCTACTCAACCCGCTAGGTCTTTAGATTGACTACTGACTGTTACACTATGACCTTCGTTTCCTCAACCATTTCTTTAGATATGATTCATAGTCCTAAAAAAATAATAATAATAATTAATAATAATATTTTTGTAGATCAATATGAACCAAAATGGAATACATAACCTATACCTATCTGACAACTTTTAAATGTAGCTCCATAGGAACTGTGTAAAGTCGTGCTTACTTCTCTGTAGTTCAGCTGGTGTCAAGGCACTACCAGGCCTAACGACCTGATGCATCACTGGGCGTCAGTCGCGTTGTTAACGACAGGTAATGCATCACAGCGCTAGTCTAGTACTTGAACTAAAGTGTGCACCCATCACCACACTAACGACTGGTAATGCAGGGTCGTACCGATCGGTACGATTTCCGGACATTCCCATACAAAATTCGTTAGGCAAATACGTGGCTAGTGGTTGGTCTGGTGGCGAGTGCTGATTACGAAGAGCTAGGGGGTTCGTTAGTACCGCACCGGTGCAGCTGAACTACAGGGTTATCCAAGAAAAATCCCTTCATTAATTTTAAGTCCCCCCCTTTAAATTCTCTCAGTGTACTCCCACTTGTTGTGGCAACCTCGGCCGTTCCCTTTTTCGACTTCTCTGCTGCGGTCAGAATGTGTGGAAAGAGGGGAACCACTTGCCTCTGGTTTTCGGGAAGGGGTTCTTTGCTTAGGTTAGCGGTTTCTTGAAGCATTCCAGCCTCAAAACAAAAAAAAAAACAAAATGTAGAAATAAACGATTGGACCGACGCATCCGCTACGCTGCATACAAATGCAAACGGAGTTGGAGTTAGAGCCGTGTTGGGGGCGGGGGTTGGGGCCACTTCCATGCAGCGGCGTTCCATCACGCGCGCCTTAAGCAAAAGGGTCGCTGCCTGAGGATGATTGCTGATCGTTTGATCGTTTGACAACGGCGGAATGGGAATATCCGCGGCCCATCCCTCGAATGCGACAAGTGTCGGTGACTGTTTTCGTTTGGGTGCAACAGGGGATCGGGATCGGGTGTTATGTAAAATTGAAAGAAGTCATTAAATATGTGAAGCGCATATCAAATTTCATATGAATTGAACTTACTTGGCTTTGGCTTTGGTCATTTTGGTCACATGAGAATTTGATGAACTGCCACGAAAGCCGGACAATGCCGTTGATACTTGTACCTGTATTTGGCTTTCAAAAGAACACTTGTTGCCCGGGCCATTCGATATGTGTTTCGAGTGAGTGTTGTGGGGGGGGGGGATGGGGACACTTTATTAGCATAAACTCGTCAAGTCTCTCTTCAATGTTTGCTGAAAACTTAATCCTTGCATCAGCAGGCGGTGGCAGACACAAAAAGCTTTTGCCTGGCGGAAATTACGTTGCTGATGAGCACCCCGTGCTCTGTGAAAAGCGGAAGAGCACGAATCTCTCAAACCGAAACTCCAGCTCATACTCCATCTTTTACTCCTGTTGTCGCCGCTGCTGCTGCTGCTGCTGCTGCAGGAAGTGCGACAAAATTCAAACGTACTCTGTGCGCTTGGTCCATGGGCATCCTGTGCCTGTTGCGGAAGCAACGGAAGAACACCAAAGGGATGGGGATGGCGTGGCGGGTGCTTGTTGGATTGGTGGTGGCAGGCAGTCAGTCCGGGCTCTCGTTTGTTGGGCTGGCATAAATGCGCACACGGCAAATGGCAAAAAAAAAAAGTTTCCTGCTTTGGCTCCCAAAAGAGGAAGTGACTGAATGGCAGGGAAGTAGGTGGGAAATATTTAAGAAGGGTACACTCTTACTGCAAATATTTTAACATGGAAATTCTTAATTTTTCTCTAGCTTTTGTGTAGAAACCGCAATCCTCAATGAAACTTAGTTCGCCCTGCAATATTTTACACGTAAAATGTAGAAAACGGAAAGTAGAAAAGCATGTAGAAAAACTGCATGAGAAAATCAGCTAATTTCCAAATAACTTTTACATATTTCATATAGCAATCTGAATACCACACAAAAACTTTAGGTTTTCTCCATTAAAGTTTGGATATTGAAGGATTAATGCGCTTGTGGAAATTCGAAGCATTATTCAATTTTTGTATTATTCACATTTTTCAATTAGAAAGAAATACAAGTACTGAATGCTACATATAGGAAATCTATAAGAAACGAGTTGTTGATCACATTCGCTGATCGTCGCTTGTCGCTTCCCTTATTCTACTCTATTTCTGGCAATACCGCGAAGGTGCTTGATAGTCGTATGCGCTAAGTTGTCGGCTTTTAAGCTTAAGTTCCCGAGACAAGCTAAAAGAGTTGTGAAATCGATTCCCAGGTAAGGTGATTTAAATATATTGAAGTCTTACGTTTTTCAGAGGGAAAACTTTTGACATCCTCTCCCCTCCCTTGTTGTATTTAAAAGGATTTTGTTTTCTCTGTGCATGGGTTGAGGTCCTAAACACGGACCACTACATGCCGCGCGTAGATATGAGAAAAGTAAACGCAGCAAGCAGAAAAGCTACATAAAAGCAATGGGTGAAAAATCCCGGTCAAAACATGTAGAAAACCAACATTTTCATAAAGATGTTACATATTTCGATTTCTCTGATTCTATCTATTGCCAATTTATTCTTCATTCTCCACTGCAGTTTTAACCGGCTCGAGGTCGTGTTATGCTTTCGGATAACTTTAAGCAGAGACACACAGCACCAAAAAGCAGGCTGGTAGTAGTTTGTACAGTATTTTAAAAAAGAAAAATGCTACCTTTTAGCTATTTCAAAACTATTGGCAACATCCTAAAATATCAAAACATGACAGTACTTTTAGTCGATAGTTGCTGTAATAAGAGCAAATCAATGTTGTTTTATCTAACTTTACTTTCCCATCGCTGTAGTGTATTTCACAATTTCTGTTGTGCTTTTGCGGCCCAGAAGTCCGAAATTTTTGGACAAAAGTCCCATTTCACAAAATAGTTTTTGAATGGCAGCATTTCAAAGTTGATTTTTCTTAAAAATTCTCAAAAAAATGGATAATAAATAGTCGAAGCTTGGAAAGAACAGCTGCCAGAATTGGGTTTTATATTTTCGACTACGGACTTGATTTCAAATAGACTTTTTACATTTTCCAACTTTGAGTTTAGAGTGCCCTGGGGTTACCACTCGCAGTTCACTCCCAACTTGGCTTATTAATTGAATATTGTACAATATCTCAAGGTATGAGCTTTTGAACGGCTCCGCTTTGTTTTTCAGAAAACGATTTTGCAATTTTCCAGACTAAAAGTGCGCCATTCGTTTAAATTTTTTCCAGTTTTACAATTGTTTAGATTTTCTAGAAAACTTCTTGAAACATTCTTAATATAACTTAAAAAATATTTATAAAACATATTGCAAAACGTCAGAGCTCTAACAAGTTTCAAGGGCTTCAGCGAAACTTTGAATTCAAAATGTGATGCAAAATTGGCTGGAACTTTGAAAAAAAAAAATATATGCTACTTATATATACTTTTTTGGCAAGATTTTGGACAAGTCCAGTTACAAGTTTTTTTTTTATAAAACTAAAAAACGAAAAAGAGTGGTCGTAGTGGAACACCCGGTACGAGTGAAGCTCTTTACGATAGATATTTTAAAATTACAATACTTGCAAAAGAATATAAAGTATTTTGCTTTTGATTTGTTTTACCGCATCGAAAATCGATGTTGACGATAGTGCTATACATTTTTTTTAAATTTTCCACTTTAACCAACGAAATTGTTGCTGAATTTTCCAATTTGACCATATACGGGGGGAAATCTCTAGAGATTTTGTATTCGGTTGGTTTGCAAATCGCTCGAGAAATCCGTCGGTGTCCCAGAACTTCGAGAGATTTCGTTTTCTTCGCAAGTCTAGTTCGAAAGTCTAGTTAGTATAAGATTAGGGTCCTCCTACAAAAACAGTGCCAAATTGTGTAGGTTCGTGAAGTCGCTTTTGGTTGGTTTGTGTATTGGTTGGTTTGCCAAAATCTCCTAACAAAATACGAGAGGTTTGAAACCAACCGAATGAGATTTCTAGGACACCGAAATTTGGTTTTGGTTGGAAGAGATTTCTGGGACACCGCCGATATTGACATTTTTTTAGGACTTCAACATTGATTTTTGAACTACTTTGAAATCATCGTATCAAACTATTCCTTAGCTTTAAAAAAAAGGGTTCCCAAATAGGTTTACGATTTTTTTAAGCGCAGATATTACAAAATTCAGTATTGTTGGCAAAGTCGTCATATTCTTCTGAAGCATTTGAAGGTGTTGAAGGCCTGCTTATTATCATTGTGTTCTGACCGAAACAATTTGACCGGAATTCGTCCCTTCAAAAACTAGGGCATAATAAAATATATGTTTTAGTCACTGGGCGCATTCAGCAGGTAAATCCGATTTCCGATTACTAGTTTACGATTTGCGATTGCTTATGATTCTCTGCTGAATAACACTGATTGATAAGTTTCAAAATACATTACAACTATGAAAAATTTAGGAAACATTTTTGAGGGCTTTTAACGCTGTAAGTTTGTCAGTTCATTTCCAGTTATGGGGTAAACAGTTGGCCGTACGATCGGTTAATGGTCTCACCAATCATACCTTTTGAATGATTCCATCTCAGCAATCATGATTGTCAAATTTATCAATCGCAATCGGCAATCACTGTATTCAGCAGGTAAAATCGGTAATCATAAATCAGTAATAGGAGATCGGATTTATCTGCTGAATACGCCCACTGTTTCGGTCAATGTTTTGGTCACTGTTTTGGTCAGTGGTCACTGTTTTTTTCATTGTTTTGTTCACTGTTCGGTAACTGTTTGGTCACTGTTTTCGTCACTGTTTCGGTCACTGTTTCGACTGTTTTCGTCATTGTTTTGGTCACTGTCTTGTTCCCTGTTCGGTCACTGTTTGGTCACTGTTTTTGTCACTGTTTTAGTCACTGTTTCGCTCATTGTTTTGGACACATTTTTTGTCACTAATCAGTCCCTGTTTGGTCTCTGTTTCAGACACTAGTTCGGTCACTGTTTGGTTACTGTTTCGGTCACTGTTTTGGTCAGTGTTTTGGTCACAGTTTTGTTCATTGTTTTGGTCACTGTTTTGTTCACTTTTTAGGTCACTGTTCGGTCACTGTTTGGTCATTGTTTTGGTTACTGTTTCGGTCACTGTTTCGCTCACTGTTTTCGTCACTGTTTTGGACACTTTTTTCGTCACTGATCAGTCACTGTTTAGACATTGATTCAGTCACTGTTTTGGTGACTGTTTTGGTCACTGTTTGGTCACTGTTTGGTCACTGTTTGGTCACTGTTTGGTCACTGTTTGGTCACCGCTAATCCACCACCACCCACCCACTTACAACCCACCTGCTGCTATGGCTGTCTTGCAAAGACCAAAGCTGCTGACTTTGCAAAGTCAAAAGCGTATCCAAAAAAATCTGTCGCAAATACAATCGTTTTCTGGATTTGCCCCCCAGGCGACCGTCCGTAAAAAAACTTTTCTTTAAAAAGCTGAACAGTTTGCCAACTTTGATTTGGATTATCAATATAACTTATACATTTTATTGTTTGGCTTTTAAACTATGGACAATAAGTTCAATCTTTTAAGAACATTTCGTTAAAAATTGCAGATTCTTAGCTAGACTGGCATAGAAATGACAGAGTTTTGGACAACAAATTAGATTTCTGGCTCACAGTGCAATGTGAGAAAGTAGAAAATTGTCGCTAGTCCCTCTTGAAGGTGGAGCTAAGGAAGTTTTAATTAAGCATTGGAAATTTGATTGAAATCGGTACGGACAACGCATCTGAAATCTGATCGTTCGTACCGACAGACAGACGGAAAAGGCCATATCGACTCGGCTGTTGATGCTAATCGAGAATATATATACTTTATTGGGTTGGAAATGTATCCTCTTCCTGTTACAATACATTTGCACAACTTCATGATCCCCTTGTTCCCATTTTTAATGGGAACAGGGTAGAAAAAACGATGATGGCTATTTAGATCTAGCTTGCTTAGGCCCTGCTGTCGACTGTCGGTGCAGCAGCCGTCTCTCCATGCCTGCTCGATGCCATAACTGTTCGAGAATTCCAAAGCAGCTTGCGCGCAAATATCGAACGACAGCGCAGAAACAGACAGAAGCCTTTGTGTGTGTGCGGCTCCAATGGGCTTACCGTATTAGTATACTCCTTGCTACTAAAACGGTGACCAAATTGTATGCTTGGGGGGTTTTTTGTTCTTATAAATTGTTAATTATTTTAATTTATTTCGAACAACAAGGCCGTGCCTATCGTTTTAATATATATATGTGACCCATCATAAACTCCTTCCCCCCACTATCGCAGCCACTGAACCCAGTGCCTAGCTGCTGGGCGTGTTGGGTGTAGCTGGGCGTTAGTGGGTTACGCTCTCGCTTATCCCAAAGCGAATGGGGGAAAAACTCACAAAAAGCAATGCGAGAGGGCGACGTACTTTATTTCCTGAAAATGTCCTCGAAAATATGAACATTATATCCCGGAAACGGAAGCTGCAGCATTTGCAAGGAAGTGACGGGCAGGCAGGCTCCCACTGCGCCTGGGTGGCGGTGGGCTGATTAAAGTGGGTAAACAACTGACGATGACGACGACGACGACGAGGACGACGACAATGTTGAAATGTACACACAAGTGGAACACAGGACACTGGAGAGGTGGACAGCTGACTACGTTATAGCATCCTGCAGGAAGCGTGACGGTGGCCAACCCGGCTCTGACTCAAACGGAATGCGAGAGGCAAAAAGCCTTTACGTCAAGGAAATGACGGAAGCAGCCTCAGCTCCGGCATTGGCGTCTCCGGACTTTGCCTGCTTTGGCAGGAAATCATTGTCCCAGGGACGTAAATTAAATTCCATGCAAAGTTAATTTTTGTCATGGGAGAGGAGATCCCCAGTGTGCACTATTTCCGTTGCAGATGGGTAAATTGATAAAGATATGAAACAGGCAGATGGAATGAAGGTGAGTTTAGAAATCCAGCAGGAGGCATTAAAACCAATTCCATTGATCAATCAAAATGTAACTGAAGAGCGGCAGACTGGGGCGGGGGCCCAACTTGTTGTATAGTGAAGAATCTTTAGAGATCTTCCTTGCAGTAGATTACAAGTCTAATAAGGAAACATCAAGCTATTACATTTTGGTTTAAGCTCCACTCAAACGTATCCAGTTACGAGCTCTCTCACCCAATTGAATGCCCACCCACCACATAACCTGGCTCTGGGTTTGGCTTGGGCTCATAAATGTTACATTGATTGAGGCATTTGGCCAAAACATACGTGTATATCGCGATAGTGTTGGCAATTATATAACTTCCTCAAACTGCCAGTCGAAAAGTGTTACAGACACGCTACCGTACCCAGCGACACCCACTGCCTTACATTCATATAATCTATTTGGAAGAAGAAGAAGCAGAAAGAGAAAGATAAAGCTGCAGAGAAAGAGAGACAGCATCCGGAATCGCAAGATTTAAACCAAAGCGAAAGAAAGACGCGAAGAATTCAGGTTTGCAATGCGGTAATGCACCAGCAGCAGCGGCAGCAGCAGCAGCAGGAGGTGGAGAAGGAGGGCAGTTTGGATCGGCTTCTGCACTTCGCTTTAGAGCCATAAATGGGAAGAGGAAGCCAGGCAGAAAGATTGCTGCCGACTGTGCCACTGTTCCACATTCGCATACGGAAATCTCTGGCGACAGGTGGAGTCCGGTTCGGTTTCTCACCAGCCTGACCTGCTACTGCCCCCTCCCTCCTGCTCCTCCTTTCCTCCTGCTGCTCTGCTCTGCTCTTTTGCCTTGTTTTGCGGTTCTCAACAACTTTCACCTTTCACGTAATCTCCACCGGCTTGGATCGCCCAGGCTGAAGATTCATTTATTGTTTTTGCCATTTCCAGTTGGTTTGCAATTCCACAACTCTGTTTATGGTCTAGAGGCATCGGCATCGGCATCGGCATCTAGCGGTACTTTGGCCATAGATTGAAGATTTCTAGCACTGCAAAAGGAGGCAGCTAATGATTGAGGTAAATTACATACCCCAATATCCATCCGCTTGGATCAACCAGTGCAGAACAGTCAGAGATTGGACGCGTCTCTAAAATTGATTGAGACAAGGAAATAAAAAACACAATCAACATTCTCCAAATCGATGAAAAGTAGGACTTTTGAGTAAAAATGTAAAAATGGAAAGAAATCATTTTTGAAACACAAGGAATCTTACGATTATTTACGAAGTGTTACCAGCAAGGCTGCGGGTTTTTGGGTCCCTCGAACCAGAACCTTCTAAACTTAAGACCTTCCTTAGCTCAACCGAAATGTCCCAAAACGAAACGAGACTTTATCAGTTCTTGCCAAAAAGTGCACCAAGTGGTCTTAAAAACGTTGCCAAAATGTTTCTAAAAGAAGACCGAAAGTTTGCGGGAAAATGAGCCCAAAATGGTATTTCTGCAACACCCAAACGATAATGAAGATGTAACGACCTCTTTTCGTGGCACGGATGTAGCTCGCCGAGGTGACTCTTATTGATACCTGTTTCACAGTGGGAGTCCGACGGTGCTATTCAACCGGGAATCCCGTCCAGACAGAAATGCCGATTCGGACACAGATGCCGATTCGACAACCGCACATCCGAAGCGGACCAAAGCCGATTCAGAAACCGCACTTTGGTTCCTTGGTGGGGAGCACGTCGTAGCCGATTCGGAAACCGCGCTACGAGAGTCCCGAAAATGGTCGTCAGCGCCAGGATGCAGTGCTTCAATCTGACGCTGCACCAGCTATTACCGGGGAGCGTGTAACCACGGTGGGAGCCTCGACCCACTGCTCGACCGATGCCGCGCACTAATTGAAGTGCTAGTGAGGTCAGGCTCTCATTTTATAGGCCGCTGGGCGCTGTCGGCGTCGACTGCGCTGTCAATGAATTAATCGATAGGTCTATCGTCAGCTGTGGCTCGTTTGATGTCATGGCGGCTTATTCGCAGCTGTCGCTATGGCGCGCATCGGCTTCTGATTTGATTGTGCGCGCGTAGTTTGAACTTAATTAACTAATTTAAGGAAACTCTAATATAGGACTTCAGGTTACTTATTACTCCTAGGACAAATTTATAATAATTATATTATTTTTAGATATACTAATGTTGCGAGCCCCTGGGGCATCGCAAATATCGAACAACGGGTCTAAAAATTGCGTTCATGAAATGACACCGCCGTTCGCAGTTCACGAACAAGCGGGATTACGCTACTTTTGTCAACGAATGTACTTGATTTTGGTAGATTTTGAACGGATTTTTTTCTGAGTGTGGGCAAATCATTCTTTGAAGACCTGGGCAGTCTGGCAAATGTGCCCCTAGAATACCTGGCTCTTTTTTCAATTCCTTAAAACGGTTTAAGGGGGTAAAACACTTTGCGGAAAAAAATTTTTCGATTTTTTTTTGCATATTTTTGTAGCTTGGATATTCAAAAATATCCCCCCAAAAGGATTTTCAAAAACTCGAATTAGTTTAGGAGATATAGTCCTTTTAGTGACCCAATGTGACCTAAATTCCCAAGCAACTGCAAACTTAAAGCGCGTTTATCTCGAAACCACGTTTTTCAAACTGGTGGCCACGATTCAGAGGAAACCAGAGGACCGATTTTGCTCCGGAAGGGCTTATACGACGCAGAATTGTCGTCGCTATCGCTCGGCCCTCCAACTTTTGGATACCTATATTTTAAGTGTACTTTTTTACAATACACTAAAAAAAAAGGCCAAAAAAATTTTTTGTTTTCAAATGTCCGCCATTTTGTCAAAAAAAATTTTAAATTTTTTTTCGGAGGGCCGAACGATAGCCACATTAGTTCTAAACATAACCGCATTTTTCTTTTTTTTTCAGATCATCCCAAGTGCTGCAACCATGGTCACCATGTGGGCACCTTTTTTTATTCATCATTTTTCGGAGGCCGATAACTTTCTAAACGGCCCTCATATTGACAAAAAAAATTTTGTATTTTCCTTTCATTCATCAAAAATAAAAAATCTCTTATACTTTTTTTCTGGAATTTTTTTTAAAAACCATCTACTTTTTGCTCATCGCAAAGTGTGTTCCCCCTTAAATAGAGAGACTGTGCAGAACCTGTTTGTCAATTCCCAAAAATAGTATTTGGTGCTGTCCGAAGAGCGCCGCTAATACAGATTTCCGCATTTCTCTGAACCTTATGCAGACTGATTAGAACTGATAGATACTCGAGCGCTTGACACCATACTTTTTGTCCATAGAGAAGAATGGGGCGAAAAACGGCTGTAAATAGTAGCCCAGTTAAAAAATAAAAGCGAATCATACAAGAAAAGCGAAGAAAAATCATATTGAATGTACTTGTTTAGGTTTTCGTATCATAGATTTTGTCTTTAACCGAGCGTCTCTTAATCGCTCTTATCACAGATTGATTTTGATATTAATCAACAGACTATTATAATAGCTCAGAGAATACAACGGAAAAAAATTGTGAAAATCGTTAATGCCACCAAAATACCTGTGAATTTATTGGATCTGTTGTATTTACTTGTCAAATGATCAGGTTCAGAACTGGTCTCGTTAGAACTGGACCAATCGTTAGATTGGATTTGATCAAATATAACGTTAGGCCTTTTGCACCCACCACAACCCAATTTCCACCATGGGGTGGATATTTCAACATCGGAAAATCACCTTTCAAACCAAGTTTGAATCAGATAACAAAAAGAATTTTCCATACAAAATTGACGGGGAATTTTCAGACCCTAGCGCAGATTTTACAAAATCGATAAATGAAATCAGGACTTAATTGGCATACTATCCTTAAAAACCGAGTTTAAGGTCAATCGGACTTAAGAATAGTCCTTTGCATACAGAATTACCCTACGGACAGAATTCGATGAGACTTCGTCCACGTGCAAGTTTAGGCTTCAGTTGAAATGGAAACCTCAAATTAAAAGCGGAAGAAGAATTTCCATTTCCGATTAAGCATAATTTGATCGAAATCGAAAACTGGAACAGGCCTGTATATTTAGAACTCCCATTCAAATTAGGGAAAATGTCAGGTGAGGTTTGATTACGGCATGGTAAATTCTACTCTTTCTACGCTCAAACAGAAACTATTAATAGTAGTTTAAGCGGTTAATTTCCTTTCCCAGAAGCTGAACAAAAATTCCTACCCAAAATTCGATTCGTAGCCCGCCTACGTAACCACCCACATAACAAATCCTATTTGTTACACTTTAATTGAATTTGTTTTTTTTTTTATTTCTTTGAAAAAGAAATTCTCGTATCCTGACCCTGTTTCCTAGTCTAATTGTTACACATACATCCATTCCCATTCCCCCTTTGAGCGAGGTTAACAACAATGCGTAATTGTAAGATTTTTGCCGCCATTAACTAGCAACGTTCTCTTGTCCTCTCGTTTCTTGTATATTAACAGTTGGCCCAATATCCTGAAATGTGCAACAAGAAACCGTGGGAAACCTGCTCGACGACTGGCTGGCTGGTTGGCTGGCTGGAAGGCAGCCAGACAGACAAAAGGAAAACCGATCGAACGCTCGTATATCGATCTTTTGCGGGTCAGGATTATGGCAGCCCCAGCGCCCAAAAACTCAAGCGTAGCCAAGCAGAACGACAACGACACCAAAAAATAATAAAAACCCAAGCACTTAAGGGATGAAGATCGCAGCGAGATGTACAAGTGTATAAAGTAGGTACCTTACCGCAGAGCCAGAGCCGGTGAAAGGTTTCAAATTTCAGAACGAGTGGTGCATTGTGCAACTGAGATTCGATATGAGCGGAGCGAAAGAGACAGGGAGGACGGGCCAGGATAAACAACTGTGTTGTATCTGCTGCTGCTGCTGCTTTGGCTTCTTTTGGAATGTGGAAATATTTTTTTTTTTTATCAATTAAATACAAAAGATCGAAGAAGGGGCCATCTCTCCCCCTCCATCTGCATCATCATCATCATCTGGCCTCAGGCCGTAAGCGGATAGAGAAGAAATAGGCATAGGAATGGTTGCTTTACACGCACATCCGCTGCTCTTACGATCAGCTCTGCTCCTCTCCTTTCCAAACCTCTCCTCAAGCATTTCTTGGAAATCGTTTAAAACCAGAACAGAACAAAGATTGAACGTTTCGAAGCGTGGAAATGGCAGCAAATGAGTTTGAGAACTGCTCAAAATGAAAATGCTGTGTAATTAATTACGGCTGCAGGTTGCCCCGCTGCCGCTGCATTCAAGTGCCCTGCCCTGAGAGAGCCTGAGAGTATCCCAGAGAATACGAATACATGGCAAGCAAAAAGGAAGTCATCCTGTGGACTTTTGACTTTTGTAACGCCTCTAATTGATAAAAAGGAAACACATTTTTTTTATGTTTCGAAAACACTTAAGATTGTTGGTTTTTTTAAAAAAATGGTTCCCATTGAAATCATTAATTTACTGAAATATTCTTAGATCTAGAAAACAAAATGAAGTTCAACCCCTTCTTAAAGCATTGGTATCGGTTCACGGACGCCTTGAAGATCAATGATCAGTTTATTCTTTCAAAATCTTTGTGAGAAACGGAAAAGCAATTTTAAACTACTGTTTTTTTAGCAAAAGTTTACAATTTTTTGCCTAGCTTTACAGCTCATAGAACACCATGTTTCTGGTGTATCTATTTGGTGAGAGAATGGCCAGCCCTGCCTCCAGAGATTTCCCTTGTTCGCGCTATATTTTGTCCCTCAAAAACCAATTTTTTTAGGAAAAGAAAGCAAAATAGGAAAAATATCAAGAGAGAAATGTATTAGAGATCGAAATTTGATCCCGTTGACAAAATAAACTTCATTCCCTTCCATTCCATCCATCCCGGGAATAACTTATCTATTTATTTAGCCTTAGCTTACAAACCGAGATTCGAATCATATCGGCCTACAATAAAGTGTGTAATGTTTTCCGGAAATTTTCCAACATCGGAAATTCACTTCTCAAATGTTTCGAGTACTATCCAAACCGTGATTCAAGTCGATCGGATGAAAAATCCGTGTTTGAGAGAAAAATTCTTTGGAGGATCTATGGACCTCTAAAAGTTGGCGATGAATTTCGCACCCGAATAAACCACGAACTGCACACTCAGAGAAAAAAATCAAGAAGATCGTGCTTGATATCAAGAATTTTTGATGTCAAAAGTACGTTTCACATCATCAAATTCCATGATATCTTTAAAATTTTTGGAGTTTTTTTTATTCGACAATTTTTATTGTGGTTTTTTTTTATTGGTCTGCGTAGGGACTATAGGAGTCTACATTCAAAATTTGGTAGCTCTTGCTTTTCTAGTCTCCGAGATCTAGGTGTTCATACAGACAGACGGACATGGCTATATCGACTCGGCTGTTGATGCTGATCAAGAATATACGTAAATAATTTATGGGGCGGGAGATGGTTCCTTCTGCCTGTTATATACATTTGCACGACTTTAGTATGAGATCCTGAGTTCTAGCCCCAGACAAGGTAAAGCTAAACAAAACTTTTAATGATTTAATAAAATCAAGCCAGCCATATGACCGCAGTGTTTCTCCTCTTTCTCCTTCCCCTCCCTCCACCACTCGACATTACTCCTATAGGTAAATACACACACAAAGACTAACACACCTTCTTAAAAAATGTGTATTTAAAATTTGGACTTACGAGAACGGTAACCATTCGATATTAAAGCAAGAACGGAGCGCTCTTAAAATTAGAAGACCTGTCTCAAAAAAAGCGTTCTTTTATTCAGACCGTCGTTCTCAGAACAAGAAATATCGGAATTACCCTACTATTAAAAACAAAATGAGACGTTTTCGGAACATTTAGAACGGGTTTATAAATTAAATCTTTTTTCTCCTTGAATAACCCCGTCACGAGCTTGAAAATTTAATCCCGTTTTACGGGATATTCTACTCAATTCAATCTTTTAAGGCTTGGCGCAAATCTTTCGAGCTTGATTCATTCCAAATGTGCTTGCTTAAATCCTTTTCGAGATTACATTTTCATAAATTAGAAACAAGAGCGTAAAAGTATAAATAGCATTTTAGACATGGGGCAACAATCATGTACTATGGTGCTGTGCGATGAGATGCCGTGCCATTCGGGCTCAGTGCAAAGCTGCAAGGTAGTGAGTTCGTATCCCAGACAAGACTACAATAATTTTTATATTTCTTGTTTTTTCAGAAACTTTAAATTTACCAAAACTGGTGTCGGTGGGTGTCCTATGGAAAATAGAGAAAGAAAGGAAACGCAGAGAATTCTTTCTGGGAGCAATTTAATCTCGAAAAAGCTTAAAGTGATCCTGCTTTGGGACTATAAAAATTAGCTCGAATTCTTGATTAATTTCATTTTTATGGGATTACCGCGGGGTAAATTTGATCTTTTCAGGATTGTAAAAGGTGGGATTAATTTTTTTTTTTCGTTTAGAATATCCGGATTACCGTTTCGATTGATGTAATCCCATTTGGATTGATTTTTTTTTTGGGTGTATGTTTAATACGTGTATTAAAACATTTGCGCAAATAATAATATTGTTTCAATGGCTTCTCAGTCCTCTCAACTGACTTTTTCACTCTCCAAGCTGTTTTGCATGTTCCTTCGGGGACTACTAGGAACGCTACATCGCGTCGCCCTTTCAAGTACATTACACTGAGTGCTTGTGAGCTCCCTTTTAGGTAAGTAAAGCTGAAAGGTATGCAACATGTTTGAAGGTTTTCCAATTAATTTTAACAGCAATAATAGACTAAAATTGCCAAATTTGTAGCTAATAGCAGGTCTTGCTACTAAATAGCTAAAATAGCAACACTGGTTCCAACATATTAGCAGCTCTGTGTAAAGACTCTGTGATGAATATCAGCTCGTTGGAACTGCTCAAGAATATACATCAGCGATGGAAAGCTATGGTCCCTTCCCTTTAAATACTAAAAATAAAAAATTCTAAACTTTTAGCTAAATATTTCTATATTTGTATCGTTTCATATAAAAATTCTTTATTTTTTCAAACCTCCAGAATAAAGATCCTTAAATTTGGCAAAAATTGCTAAAATAGCTAAAAAATTTAAATTTTTCTTGCTTAACCCAACAATAACTTAAAATATTATTTTGCTCTCCTTTCGGTGAGCATCAGCAACCTTCAACATTAATTTAAAGAAACCATGAATGACCGACTTTTTAGCATGACTTCTTTTATTTTCGGTGTATCATTTTTAATTTTTTGCCGTTTCAATTCTTAAAATTACCAAAATTACTTCTGAAGGTGCTAAAGCGCTCTTATCCAAAATGCTCTGTACCGGACTTAGTGCCTTCGTCCTATCAGCAATATTTGAGTTTTTATAGATTAATTTTGTCTGACTTCACTACTGTGGATAGAACACTTCTTAATAAAATAAAATAAAATAAAAGTAAAAGTAAAGTTCGTTGGAACTGCTCAAGAATATACATCAGCGATGGAAAGCTATGGTCCCTTTGCACCCACAAAAACTACAACTTCTTGCTAACGTCTCTCGAAGTCTTCTTCGAGAAGTCTATCTTCTTTGAAGTCTATCTTCTTAGCACTTAGCATTCGGCTTCAACTACGAATACAATTACCAATTACCACACAACCCTGATTAAGTAATCGTAGAAATACTTGTCACCATCTATATGAAATTATTAAATTTGATGGTTTCCACGAATATCAATCCGGAATTCGAAACATATTTTCAAAAATAAATTTGTAAAATTGTTGAGATCTAAATTGAGTTAAATTTGGTAACAACTTGAACTCTTAGAGAATACATTTCCTTAGACCTACTTTGATGGTGGAAAATTTTGTTAAAAGAACTTAATATTAATTCAGTGGCAGACATACACCTGCCCCAAAGAGTTTAATATTTTGTGTCATTGGCAAATTACCAAAAAACAAATAAAATAAAAAAATATTAAACTTAGAGCGACCGGCTAGCTTGGGTGGTGCCGAAGTTGAAATACCCTTGCCAAATTGTTGTAAAAGGAATGGAAATTCTATAGAGAATTCTATATCCATAGAATTCTATGGATTTGACTTTTAGGAAAGCCAGAAAGTAATCTTGTTTTACTAATACCATTATTATGAAAAAAGATATGAAATAGATATGGTTTTCGGAGAACAAGAAGTGGAATTTAAGCATTTTGGAGGGTAGCCTTATCCGTAAAAGTTACATAAAAACTTTTTGGCATAATTTCAGGCCACCGCAGAGTGTCGTGACTATGAAGATTACTCCTGATATCTAGGAATCAATTTTGTACTAAAGGTTTTAAGGAATCCGGAAACATCCGGAATTAAGGAATGGGATTTATAGGATATACATAGCATATTTCACGTAAGCCTCATAAACGAAAGGAACAGAGAATTATACCTGATTCTCTTGACTATAGACAAAACGTTATCGTTACAGCATTCTGTATGTATATTCGGGGGTGACACGAAAATCTCTGGTGATTTTCGTATAAACGCTTGTATTTCAAACTAAAACTGCCTCCAAAATGCTAGACTACTAGATTAGATGACAAAAGTTGAGCGATTTGAAACCGACCGCCCCAAGCCAAGTAGATTTAAGCAGTAGGTCCAAATCGCTTAACATTCACCATCTGATCGAGCAACCGAAAATATACTTGTCACTTTACATATAAAGGTAAAGAATCTAAAATTGAAATGCTAACGTTTATACGAAAATCACTAGAGATTTCCATGTCACACCCGACTATCTGGTTTTTTGAACAATTTTGAAAGGCTTGCAACTTTTATAGAATTAATGGAATACTCAATCAACCCTTTCAAAATTGGTTCGAGAAAGTTCGAAATCGATCAATTTTTGACATTGTTTAGAATAGATGAAAGAACGAATATCTCGAGATCCCTAAAATACTACTTAACCCACCCTGAGTTAAGTTTCCTCCTCACTCCCATACAGCTTGAAAAATATCAGTTCTTCTGCCCAAAATGAAGATACCCTTCCAAAGGGTATACAAAAACACCGCGTCTGGAATTACTTCCGCATCAAAAGGAGACATCGACGACGCGGCCATCGTTGTTGTTTTTGTGTAGTAGTCGTCGCCGTCATCATCATCGTTTTGGTCGGACCCGGCCCCGGCCCAACCCGACCATTATACTATTTTTAGCGTTTAGTACTATGAATATCTACATATATAGTGCAGGGCGTATATCAAAATGGTTTGTGTCTGGCCTATCTATATATGTATGTACACAAAACTGTAAAACAGGAACGGAATACACCAGGCACAAGTATGCATATATATATATATAAACATATATCTGGCACTTAAGGATGGGCCTATGACTAAAATATGACTTGCAAAGAGTGTGAGGGAGGTGGAGGGGCGGCAGGCACCCACTCACTCGGGCAGTGCCAGATCAGTTTGGCAAAAATATATGTTGATTGGCTCAATTGGACGACTATTTGAACTCTGAACCGTTGCGTCGTCTCCTTCGTTTCCTCTACTCATCATTACTTGGGTACGCACCATGACCAAAGCTGCTAATTTGGGCCAGTGAGTAAATGGAGACGGAGGCGGGTCTCGTCTCCAACGTAGTCGTCGTCGTCGTCGGCCGTTTATGGGCATTTGACTTCAAATGTCAACGTTGTTTAGGGAAACTGGTTAACGAACTCATCGCGAGAGTCTCGCAAAAGACCCAGAGAGAAGCGGATGCAGTGCAACTGAGCGCATCTTGGCCCCCACTTTGATCACCGCCCCCCTTCTGTCCATATTCCTGAACCAATTTATGTAGGGGGGGAAAATGAGGCGAAGCGGAAGCTTCGCAGCAATTTATAATTAAAGATTGCCAAACGGGTTTCGTTTCTTCTTTTTTAAAGAAGACATCAACCTGGCATTACAATACCTTCATCTACCCACCTAACTCAGTTTATCTTCTATTGATTAACAACTCAAACGGCGCCCCCACATTTTGACGCCCACCTACCGAGGCGTCCGTTCGGCCATCGAACGAATAATAAACAATTATCGAAGCAAAACATTTTAAAATATTTAAATTATGGGAATACGAGAAACTCGGTTGCCAGGGGAAGTCGCTGCATTTGATTTGTTTGCTTGTTTGTTTTCGGAAAAGGCATCGGAAAATAATCAGAATAGTTGAGGGAACGAGGAGATACTTGTAGGTGGATGTGTTTAAATTCTTAGAATATTGAGTGGGAAGCTAAGTTTAATAGAAAAAAATGTATTAAAAATGTTTTCAAAAAATATTTTAAGTCACAAAAATATAGAAATTAACAGCTAATCGAGATCAAAGCCTAATTCTTAAATGAAAACCTATTTTAATCGAGTTCTAATTTCACACAGGCAAATAATTGGCCCAAATTTCAATGAAAATTTTGCTAAATAGCCTAGATTGCAGATGTTGTATGACCGAAAACTAAAGCTATGGTTCCATTTACAAAGAATTTGCTCAAATATGGACAAAAAAAGTGCACTATATAGGCTTATTTAGCCAAATTTATTTGCTTGTGTAAACTTAGCTTAAGAAGTCAATGATTTTTTGAAATTTAAAAGCAACTTATTGTCAAATTTTGAAATTTTGAAAGCAGAAAAACCCAAGATTTTGGGCAAAAATGGCAAATAGTTAAATTGTAACAAGAATTCATCACGGTCGCCACGTCAAAGATCCATTCAAATCCTGCATATTTCAAACCGGAAAAAGAAAGAAAATTTGGGGTATGGAAAGCTAACCAAAGCGTCGCTAAAATCAAATCTAAGCACACTCATAAACCACACACTATAAAGTATAAACCATAATTATAAACAAGTTTCTTATAAGCGAGACTCTACTGTACTTTAAATATGACTTCGATTTCGATACATATTTTCTTATCAATTTCCTTAACGGATTTAAAGTCCGACTTCCTTAAAATAAATTTCTTAGTTTTATTTTCGTATTCTTCTTTTGGCGCCAGTTTTTTCTCATTCAGCGCAGCCTCTCTCTCTCTCTCTCTCTTCGTTGCAGAGGTACAGTGGTACAGCCAGGGTATATAATTTTAAAAACAAAATATTTAACGCAGAGCTACTAATATTTACAAATAGCTCCTTGTCGTGAGTTCCAACAATCATTAACCCATAGTTAAAGTTCGATGAATTAAGAAGATTTTGGATCAACCCTGGATTCGCCCCACTTGATATTCAATTTTAATAAAAAAAACCCATTACATAGTTTGTTAACAATATTTTTTCAAACTTCTCCGTATTTAAAAACCCTGTTTAGCTAAGACTTGAGTCGAAACAGATTAAGAAGGCTTAAATATTATTATCGCTTTATAATTGTTCATCTAGTTTATTTCATATTTAAATCAATTCTTTGCCTTTTGAATCGCTTTAAATAAATACATATTTATTTTAATTTTATTTAAATGTTTAACAAAAAACTTATTCATTAGATGTCCCGAGGTTTTTAAACCTTCCTAAACTCCATGCCATGCCCCACTGTGCCTTCCATATCAGCTCTCTCGGTTGCTTTGCTCTCTCTATCTGCGCATGCTCAAGACGCCGACGACACCAACGCTTCGCTCGCTCAGTTTGCTTTGTTTATTTCTTGAGTCAAAACGTAAGAAATTGTCGTGGCGAACGGACGTGTGTGTGCAGCTGCGGGCCGTATAAAATAATTGACATTTCGAACCGTTTTTCTTTGTGGTTTTCGGTTCGGTTCAGCACGAATTGTGTGCAAAAAGAAGTTTGTAATTAAAAGCACAAAAATTTAAATTGATTAATGTACAATTAATAGAATTTAAATTGCAAAAAAAGGCATTACTCAAAGATAACGGTACAGCTAGCAGCAGCAGCAGCGTGTGTCTCTGTGTTCGTGCGTGCGCGGGAGTACATATGCATGTGTGAGAGTGTTGATGTGTAAGCGGCGGAAATAACAAATAAACAAAAAATAAATAAAAGCATAAAAAGTGAAAAGTAAAAAGGAAGAAGAATTTTTGTTAAGCACTGAGAGAACGAGCGACAGAGAAAGAGAGAGAGAGCAAGAGAGAATAGAAGAAAAACACAAAGTGCAAGTGCAACAACAACAACAACACCCACACAGACGGAAGTACTTTTGCTTCTTCTTATACGACTTATGCTGCTCTTTAAGTAACGGTTCAAAAGCAAACACAGGATTAGCCCCCCAAAACAGCAACAACAACTCAAACAATGGCCACTGCTTGGCTGAGTGTCAGCAGTTAACAAGCAGTGCCAGTGCAACCAGGAAATCGTCAAAGTGCAGGCCTACGTTATCTTTTGGGTCTCTTGCAGTTGAAACACACAGCAACAACAACAAAAGAAAATAATACCGCGACACGCATTCTGGATCTGGACATATCCGCTTCCGCGTTGCTTATTGTCGTCGCTACTAAAAAAGCTTAAAGAACACACAGTGTGCACAGTGGAGCAAACGAGGTAAGAATTTGTTAACATTGTTTCGCCCCATTTGTTTTGACTTAAAACATGCAACCCGTGAAATACTTTTAAGTATTTCCCATACATACGTCATGTGGTTGTCTCTCTGACAGAGCTGATAAATGTTCGTTTTAATCTTTATGGTTTATCTCGTTATTTTTGTGGTTGTCTTCTTGTTGCTCGGTTTTATGTCGCTGTAGTAAAAGCTTACAATATTTAGATTTGGGTTCTGCGTGTACTTTAGTGGTCTTGAGGTCAACAAATTGTTAAATCAGCACGTGTAAAAAAGATGATAATTTGTGAGACATTGTTAGACTTTTTATGTTTATATGATAAAACAATTACAAGGGGTTTCTTTTTTTTTACGGAGAATGATTTACAGGTTCAGTGGGACTGCCAGTCTCGCAATTTGTGTGACAAATGTGCTAGATATTTTAATAAGTACCAAAAAATGGCGATTAAATGATTCGATTAGAGAATCAGTCAGCTTAAATGGACACAAAGTATGGCGAGAGTTTTAAGAACAATTTGTTTTTACTTTTACTCCATCAAACGATTCGAAATTCTGGCTTTCCTAAGCTACATCTTTAAAAACAATGTAGAATAGATGAAACAAGCTTAAAATAGTCGAAAAAAAGGGTTTTAAATCAAACAAGTAGGCAAACCGATCGGAAATAAGGACTGGTTCTCTTCTGTGGTTCACAGAGTTTTAAAATCAGCGGTTCGGTTTATTACATGGTTTTTGAAGCCAAGTGAACCTCGGGTTCGGTTCGGTTCAGTGGCTTACTCTCAATTTACTGTACATTTATTGAATGCCTGTTTCCGTTTTTGCAGAAAATCCCGATCTTCCCTTAAATCTGCGTGGAAAGGATATTTTCTTGCTATGTTTTGAAAATTAGGCAGCCCGAAAAACGCCAAAAACGCAATTGAGGTTCTTGGATCGGTCTAAATTCTGTCAAATCAACCCTTAATGGGCATCGTTAAGTATATCGACACGACTTTTTCATGTTTTTGTTCTAAAATCGCACTTAATTCCGCCGAATCTTAACCTGTACTTCAAAATAACCTGACGAATTTTGTTTAAATCTCTTGAAAAGTTATTCTTTTCCGAACCTTCGAAGGAAAGGCAGTCCGAAAAGTTCAGGGATCGTCCTTATTTTCATCCTATCTTAACTCTTAAAGCCCTTTCTAGAGTATATCGTCGCGACATGCCTTTTAATCTGCTCAGAAAGTCATATTTTCGAAATTTTGAAGTTGCAGCCAATCCGAAATGATTTAAAAATCTTCTTTCCGTTCAAGGATCGGCCTAAAGTCCATTCTTAAGTCTAATATCTATTTGGAAAGTTATTATTTCTTCGAGTTTTGAAGGTGCGGAAATTTGAAAGCCATTAAATCTAGTTGGGTTCGATCATATTATGAAGTAACGATTTGGTCTAGCTAATCCTTAAAAAAATTGAACATTTTGTCATAAATATTTTAAAAAGCCAAAGCTCACCTTAAAGGGCCGATTTCACATCTTCTAGATAGACCTATCTGTCACATAAACTTACAGTTAGCAGAGTAAATTCTGGATTTATCTGTCATATAGCAGCTATCTAGAAGATGTGAAATTGGCCCTAAGTGTTTTTTCCTCGAACTTTTACTCCAATAGTTGAAATATTAGAATATCCAAAGTGAATATCAGGGGGTGTTCCTGTTTTCGACTTCGATCAAATCAAGCGGAATCAGAGATTTCAATCCGTTTAAAAACCTACTATGTTATATGGATTTTAATTTTGAATTTCCATTGGTTTTCATTTGAACCTTTTGATGGCTGGTCGCTTTATCCAAATTTTTCAATCAATCGAATTCGGAAAAGGGAATAGGCCTGTATGTGACTTTTCAACTATTTATAAATTGAATTCTTACACAGAAAAAAGATCCATTTGAAATGAATATGTCTTAAATATCCTTTTAATCATCTTTAATATCCTTTCAATAGTCTATAATGATTTCACTGTGAAAACCGTGTTTCTGGCTAATGTAGGACTGAGGTGAAGTAGCACGACAGAATCTTCCCGTAAGCGAAATAAGATGCGTACTTAAATCGACTAGCAACTTCCAAAGAAGAAATGTTAACTGATTATTGGCATATTAAGAGATAGGTGGACAATTGCAGGAGACGTACGGGATCACAAGTTCTAGAATGGTTGGCAGCTACATACATGCTTCCGGCATCGATTCGTACTTATCTTAAGAAAACGATTACAATTTGTACTTCTTATAACTCGTCAGTTAACTGAACTGAACCATTTTGAGTTGTAGATTTCGGCTTGGTTCAGTATTTTCGAAGTGACGCCAGAACCGGTTTACATGCCTGCATAAATTCGTGCAAATGCATTGATCTCCAATATTTTATAATTCATTTTCCTAGTTGGGATTTACCCGATGAAGCAAAGCTCGTGAAGTTTTCTTACAAGCTTTGACTTTCCTACAAACTAAAGCTTTTTGAAAAACCTATTGAAAGTTGCCCGTGCTTACACGTTAAAGCTTACTTTATGAAGCTTCTATCTGTTTCATAATAACGTTTGCTTCAACTCATCTTACAACACGAATTATCGATAAAAGCGACGCACAAATTAAGCCTGTATCGAATCAATCTCTACAGACAACAATTTCATACGAAACTTAATAATGTAAACATCGTCGAGTAGCCAACTCAAGGGAAAAGTACCAGATCTGCTAGTCGAAAGATATAGAATCTCACATACCTCTGACGTCTACTAACAAAACTTCAAGAAGTTTGCTTTAGCATTGACACAGAAAAACAAGTAAGAAAGTCGGTCAAGCCCGACTATAATATACTCTGTACCTTTGAAGTGCTGCCCCCATCACCGTTGCGACCGGTGCTGCCCATAATTGTTTGTTTTCCTTATAACTCGACTACCGTTCAGCCGATCTTTACAATTCCTTCAGCGGATCGATAAAGAATCCCGACTACTAAATATGTCCAAAAGAAACGAACCTTCTATCTATACAACTGGAGGGGGCGTGGCCAAAATTGAAAATAAACCTGATCTGTCTGCAAGTATAAGAAGTTTTTCTAGCATACATGTCGAACCTTTATCTCTTACCATCTCAGAGATCTGTTTGCTCATATGGACTGACGGACATGTTTGCACAAACTTATTATACTCTGTGTACCTCTGTGTAATTTTTTTTTTTTGAGTAATCCCGGCACGAGCTTAAAAATTCAATCTCGATTTACAAGATATTCTACTCAATTCAAGCTTTTTAGGCTTAGCGAAAGCTTTTAGAGCTTGTTTCATTCCAAATGTGCTTACTTTAATCAATTTCGAGATCACATATTCATAAATTAGGAGCAAGAACGGAAGAATCATGTGCTACGATGAGATACCATGCCATTCGAGTTCAGTGCAAAGCTGCAAGGTTGTGAGTTCGAGTCCCAGACAAGACTACAAACATTTTTTTATATTTCTTTGTTTTTTAGAAGTTTTTAAAATACCAAAACTGGTATGGGTGGGTCTGTTGAAGTGTGTATAAGGATTGTCCTATGGAAAATGGAGGAAGAAACGAATGGAAAGGAGAGTAATCTTTTAGGAGCAAATCAATCTCAAACATGCTTAAAGTGATCTTGCTTTGGGATTAAATTGTTCTCGAATTTTTTGATTAATTTAATCTTTATAAGATTACCGCAGGATAAATTTTCAAGAATGGAAAAAAGTGGGATCAAATCAATCTTTTTTCGGCTCGGCTCAAGAATATCCGGGTCTACCCTGTTTTCAATTCTGTTTTTTTCTGCACAGTGCAACTCATAAATTGGTTATGCCTTCGCACCCCGCTATTTTTGAAGAAATCCCAAAAGGACTTGGCCCCATAACATCGTAAAGGTATTTTTTTTGATACCCAAAAGAACCATTTTTATGAAGTCCATATATCATAAACCGTTAGGATTTTTTTATGATAGATATAAACAAGAGCAAAACAATACCAGAACGGACTGAGACCGAAAGTTATCTTTTCTAGTTAGGTATCAAAAAAGTATTTTTATGATGTAATGGGGCCAAGTCCTTTGGGGATTTTTTTAGTTTCGGTGTGTTCTTCAAAAATAGCGACCTTAAATAGTTGCACTGTGTTTTTTATCATTTTTTTCTGAAATGCGATTTTCGTTAAGATGGTGTTTAGAATTTATGTGCAACCACAACATATTTAAAACTAATTTGATTCGAAGCCAAAACTGAAACCGGCTAAAAACGAAAAACCAAAAGGCTTAAATTTTATAGAAAATTAAAACTAAAATAAAACATTAATTTTAATTAGTCTTATTGATTTTATTGCATGTAGCTGCGTTTTAATCTCTTATTTTACCTCCCTTTTTTTATAGTTTTAGTATGTCTTGAGATCAGCAAGCAGTGCAAGCAGTTTTCAGCCAGTCAGGTATCTTAAAGTTGACCCTTTTTTGACCAAAAAAAAAATCTTTTGCTACCGCTGCAAACAGAAAAGAGCCAAGCACACACACACACACACACTGCCACTGCTTTGCTGGTTCGGCATAATTTTTTGTATTTCTTGTTTTCTTCCTCTTTCCGAGTCTTTGAGTCGATCGCGCACGTGTGAGTGTGAGTGAGTCAGGTCGTCGCTCTCTCACTCTCTCAATCAACAGTCTTTTTTATACCTGTTTGCTTGCCTCCTTAGCCTCGTCTCCCCTTCCCTTTGGCTTTTCCCTAGGAATGACCCACCCCCTCTTCACCCGTGCACTTGCTACGCTACTCTTACGTTGCTTTATTACGTTACGTTACGTTTTGTGTGCTGGGAGCGCGCAATGCGGAAGTGAATTTAATTTATATTTATTGTATTTACGTTGCTGGCGCTGTTGCTGCCGGCTGGTCACCAGGGCATCACAGTGAGAAGGCGGCGGGCAAATAGGTAGGTAATAGAACCAGGAAAGGCAAACTATGAACAGAAATCTTAGTCTCAGCTTCGTTTTCCGCTAATTGGTGAGAGAGTAACACGGAGAGACAGACAGAGAGGGAAAAAATCTCGCACATTTACATTTAAGCAGGGGGCGGGGATGGGGCTGATCAGGTGAAGCAGAGAAGCAGGAACTGTTTTGCTCGTCGTCGTCGTCGTCGTCTTCTTCGTCGTGGCAGGCAAATAAATAAACACAATTCTGCTTGCTGTATTTTTTGCTTTTATGCCATAGCGCCCCACCGATAAGATTTCGCTGACGTGAGCCAGCGTCTCCTTTCCCGCTTCCCCTTACCATTGGTCAGTCTCACAGCAGGCACCCTAATTGGAGCTTAACGCTCCGCTTTTGTTTCACTTCCATAGAAAAAAGTGCATGCAACAAGAGACTCGTCGAACCGAACGAACCACAGTCATTTGGTCAGGGACCCAAGACTTTGCACTTTAAGTTTTTTTTTTTGGGAACTAAACTTACTTGATTTTCCCCAATTGAAAATTGATATATTACTTGGGCCAAAAAGTTACCCGTATTACGCTACTTTTGTTTCTAAGTCTGATAGTTTGGCGATTTACTATTCCAAACAATTTTGATCAACATTTCCTCCATTGGTGGGATTTGTCATTCCATTAGTTCGAAAGGGACCGAAGTTTCTTGATAAGAATTCTTTAAAAGTTGTGGTTTTTTGCTTAAAAAGTTGAGTTTCTCTTTGGCCTTATTGAATTTAGGTTCTCAAAGAAGATGGCATCCGAATAGCCATCTTCGACGTGGAGCGCAATCCAGGTTTCCCACAGAATCATGCAACGCCAAAACAGGAGTAAGTTCCCAATTCAGGCCTAGAGGGAGTCTACCTACCATTGTTGTTGCTGCGCTTTTTTGTTAGATTTTGATGCACTTCTTTGCTTTAAAAGTCTTTTAAATCAAAAACAAACAAAAATTGACTCTACAAATGAGAAATTCCCCGAAAAGTGGCTTAACATAGTACTGAAATCAATCCTGAATCGTAAAGCTCACTATGAACTTAACACAGAGACTGGGCTCAAAACTTTATATCATTCGCTTCTTTAAGCCATGAAAAGCAGTAGGGAGTGGGGAAACAATTCCTTATGCTTATTTTAAACCATGATGAAATTAGTATAAGGTGGTCCCGTCCCAAAACCCCATAGGTATACTTAACAAGGTAGCCGCATCGTCCTCGCCCTCTTTGCTCGCCGCTTACGATGTCAGTCTGCGAACAACAGTCGTGAGCGACATCTTTGCGGAAGAATTTTTTATGATCTGCCTCTATAAATTTGTTTGATTTACTAGCGCTTTTCTCTCGCTCTCGCTCATCTTGACATTTTATAAGAGCAGTAAGGCAACGCGAGCTACCTTGTTAAGTATACCTTGGTCCCCCGTAAAATCTCTCCCTTATTGTATGTTGACAATTGAGTGTGAGCCTACTAATTTCAAGTGAGTGAGTGAAACGGCAATATTTTCTGTGTTTAACCCTTAGACTGGCAGTGGGATACATTTGCAGCCTACTGTAGCAACCTATGCCCTATGTCGAATCATTTTCGGTTCACGCTCCGGCTCTGGTAATGCATCTGGCATAAGACTTCTTCTCTTCGACACCTGACCTTTGTTGGTTAAAGGCTTCCAATCGGTAGCTTTAAAATGTGTATGGCAGATTTTTCCATTTGGACCAAAACTGCATCCTAAGGATTCTTCCCATAATTTTAGTTTTTTTCCATCTTTGGAACATGAATAAAATTTACTCCCTCAGTTTTAATACTCGCACGACAATAAATGCAAAAGGTATTTTTCCCCCAAGGTTAAAACAAACAAAAAATCCGAAAAAATTTTCGAACGAGCCTAGTATGACAATAAGGACTAATCGAGAGAGCTGCTCTCGTGACGGGACCACCTTATACTTATTACATCATGTTTTAAACTAAGTACCGAGGCAAGTTCTTACTTTATTTGGAATTTCTCTTTAATTGTTAAAGCAACTAATTGAAGTATTCATTCCATTAACTCTCAAAAAATTGTTTAGTTTCTTAGACCGAGTATATCAGTTGAGTTCAGCTAAGAGCGTCCATTGTGTGTGAGTTCCTTCCCTGGTCATAGCCTGTATAATGATCCATCATCGATTACGCATTTGTTGTGTTGTGGTATTTATGTACATACATATGCATTGTGGCTAGTCACAGTCTATTCTGCTCTTTTCTTTTTGTTTTTTTTTTTGAGTCACACGCAAGTGCAATGAGTCGACTCAACGCATTGACGTTCCTTTTTGTTGTAGTTGATGACTTTTAGTTGTTTCAACTTGCATGCGGAAGCAATGAGCCACCACATACTTACACACATATATATATATGTAATATTGTACATACAGATTTGTTGTTGTTGTGTTATCGGGGCCTCCAGATGTGTGGTTGCTATTGTATGTGCCATATTATTATTGATGTTTTGCAATACGCATCATCATCATCACCAGACATACAAACACACACACATTTTATGGCCAGGCAACCACTTGTGTGTGCAGTGTAACCCATTTTATAGAGCAAAACAACACAACAAAAGCAAAATGTGAGGGAAAAATCATACTAACCTGAATTTGCCATAAATGTGTTGTTTAGACCTAGTCAACGTCAGGCGGCAGCAGAGCGGCAGCAGCGCAGCTTCAGCTCAAATTCGCTAAAAGAAAGTATGCGGCAACTACAACCATTCAACTAACCAACAAACCGAACGATCGACCGACAGCCGTTGCCAATCTTTCATCTTTATGTGGCTTATGTGGGGGTGGAGGTGTGCTGGAGCTGGAATGATCGCGTGTATCTCACAGCTGGTATTTAGGTGGGGCTGACATGAGAAGAGACCTTGCTTATCAGGGATGTGTGTAATGCCCCTTTTAAGACAAACTTTGATCTTTAGTGAACTTTTGTTAACGTAATCTAGAACCGATAATGTATAGGTATAATATAGTGAAACCTTTAGATGTTGAAGGTGACGTCTGCCTAACATATTTTGCATTTCGATTTTTATCATCTCTCATATCAAAAGGAATTTTACTCTACCTAAGAATTTACTATGCCTTTGTTATGTTTCGCTTTTTTTTTTGTCAAATCGTCCATAAATCAATTTGATTTCAGTCACGATAGTATTTGATAAGGATACCAAAAAAAAAGTTTTTGGCATAAATTCACGTTCAATAGGTTCGTGGGGCGTTTTTTTTTTTTTTTTTTTTTTTTTGTCGTAATCTGTCCCGATAACGAGGGGCGTCGCAGCACCAACACGGAACGAAAGTCACGGGTCCGTGGGGTGGAGGAAGCAAAAACAAAAAGGTGTTTGCGATAGCACCAAAATACCACGGAGGTGTAGCGTGTGGAACCGGAAATGACGCCAGTGCACCAAATTTATGCCTCTTTCTTCTTCTTCTTCCATACTTTAGGTTCTTAATTGATAGACTAATCAGTGCCATATCAGACCATGTTCCCATTTTGTTTCGCATGTAAATTGACAAAAATAACTGAAAAAGGAACATTTTGGGTTTTCCCTGTAATCATATCGCCAACTGGTTGATATTCACAAGTGTTAAGTGTTATTATTATTGTTGGGAAGGCTGGAAGGGGGTGAGAACTGTTCAATTATACCAAAACCCTGATACGCAAACGATAGGGAGAGATGATTATAAAAATACGAGGTGACCAACAACTGAAATACATACTTGAAAATTTCAAAGAAAATAAGATTTCACAAGGTTGATCGAAAGGTAGCCAGGGACAGGAACTAGACTTACGACTCCACCCCCTCCCTCCCTTTGAATCGTCTAGACTGGGACACACGTGTGACTTTTATCTATTTGATACGTTGTTGTTAAGAATTTCCAAGCCCTTTGATAGTTTATATAAATTGGAGTACATTTGTCCCTCTGTCAGTATGAACACCTAGATGGCAAAGACTATAAATGCTAGAGTAAACCTTTTCCAGGGATGCAAGCCGATCAAAAATAAGAACTCGTTCGGTTCAGTGGTTCAAACAGTTTTTGAACCACCGGTTCGGTTTATTTCATGGTTTTTGAAGCCAACTGAACCGCTGTTTCGGGTAGGTTCAGTGTTTCATTCTTAATTTTTTATACATTTAATGAAGGCCAGTTTCTGTTTTCGCAAATAATCCCGAACTTCCCTCAAATCTGCACGGAAAGCAATTCGCAAGGCAATTTATGTTCTCGAATGCCGAAAATCTGTCAAATCTCAACCCTTAAAGCCCATCCTTAATAATAACAACCCGATATTTTAATGCACTTTTGAAATTACGATTAGCTTAAAAAAATGTCCAAAAACTTTGCGAATTTTGCTTAAATCTATTCGGAAAGTTAATTTTTTCCAGAATTTCGAAGGTAAGGCAGTGCGAAAAGTGTCCAAAATCACATTTCTGTTCAAGGATCGTCTTTAATTTCGATGAGTCTCAAGCCTTAAAACCTTTCTTAAGTGTAAAGTCCCTGTTTGCCCTCAATGCTGCGCGGAAAGGTATTTTTTTGCGAAGTTTCGAAGGTAAAGCAGTTTCAAAAACTCCATTATTTTCTTGGTTTGCCCTTAATTTCGCCCTATTCCTTGAGTATATCGTCGCAACTTACCCTGAAATCTGCTCGGAAAGTCAGTTTTTCGGACTTTTGAAGTTGCGGCAAATCCAAAATGATGTAAAAAACTTCTTTCTGTTCTAGGATCGCCCCTAATTCCACCGAATCTTAACCCTTTAAGCCCATTTTGTAGTCTGACATTCAGAAATGTCCTTAAATCTGTTCAGAAAGTAATTTTTTTAGACTTTTGAAGCTGCAGAAGTTTGAAAAACTAAAAACCTAGGTGGGACATACTATTTGATGTAAAATAAAGTTAAGTCCGTTGGGTTCGAACACATTATAAAGTATTAGAGAAAGCTATTTCATACCGAAAAAAAATTTACAATGTTATAGAAGCTTGCCTATAGCGTCTTTTATCCAAACTTTTGCTTTAATTTTTGAAATATAATGATTTCTAAAGTGAATATGTTACTTTTCCAAATTGAATTCCTAGAGAACATTTGAATAGTCGGATGTGCAGGCTACGTCCATAATGATATCACTTTTAAAGCTGTACTTCTGTCTAAAGTTGGATTAAGGTAAAGAAGCTCGACAGACTAATGAAAATATCGTGCCGTAAAGGAAATGGGATACGCAAACAAATCGACTAGCAACTTTCAAAGAAGAAATGTTGACTTTGACAGGAGGTGTACGAGATCACATGTTTCATAAATCCATCATCGATAAGGACTTATCGTAGAAATTCGATTAAAATTCCCAAAATTTTTTACGTCTTGAGACTCGCCAGTGAACTGAACCGAACCAAACCGTTTTCATTTGTGGTTTTCGGTTCGGTTCAGCATTTTCGAAGGTACACCAGTTCGGCTTATCAGCTGAAATTAGCGGTTCAGTTCCGGTTTGGTCGTTGAACCGGTTTGCCCTCCCGGCATTTTCTATTCTTAAGGCCCAGACGGACTCACGACGTAACGAAAAGTTTTATACAAAAATTGAGTGAAGAAGAAGCAGGCGAAACGATTTCCTTGCACTTTACATTTTCCCCCGCTGGGGTCAAAAAGTGGACTCTATGTTAATAGGCAGTGGGCCTTATTTTGCGTTGATCAGCTGGTGCAATATTGTTGCCACCAGATGTTACGCGCTGTTACTCTACATGTATGCCATCGATCAGCTAGACTAAACAAAAATAAAATAAAATTTTAATTGTAAAAATATGGCAGAAAAACAAAGCGAAAGAGCCGATTGGAATTGTTTTCTTATGAAGACCGGGATGCCATTTGGGATTCATCCCACCCCAAGCATTCGGACTTCAATTTTGTTAACAAGGCTTGGATTGAGTTGCCTGAGCTTGTTCAAAAAGAAGGTTGAAACATATGTGAAGAAAGACTAGCACTTTGGATAAATTGATTTATATTTCTTCCAATATGTGACAGTTGCTGATTACCGAATTAGATTTAAAGCTTTGCGGAAGAGCTTTTGCTATGATGGCAGAAGAAGCACACTTGCATAAATCAAAACACACTTGATTGAGCAGTGTGACCCACCACCAGCTAATTTTAAAATGCCATGAACCTAAAACAACGCGATGCAGCGGCGTAATTTTTTTTTGTTAGTTCTGGTCACACTAGGCATTCGTTCCACGTTGACGCAATTTGTGGTGGCGTAAGCTGGATTACTTACGTCGTCAGTCCGTCGGGGCCTTTAAGCGATACAAATATATCCCTAATAGTTTTGGTCATTAAGGCTTCGAAAAACTCTGTTAGCAAGGTTTTTCATAATATTCCTTTAATCTTTTAACTTTCAAGCGATACCGACCGGAGACATCAGCTTACAATGTTATTCCAGGGAAGCAAACCGCTCGAGTTAAACTTCCATGTTCATGGAGGTTTTAAACACTGATTATACACGGTTTATGGATCAATTTTAGTTCTTTAGTGGTTCACTCAATTTTATGAAATTTTTTCGAATTTAAAGTCGTAAAAGTATTTAAAAAAGTTTAATACGATGTCCATACGTTTCCGGATCATCTAGAAGAGCAGAAATGCAACAGAATTCGTAAGCAACTCATGAACAGCGAATTTCTATTGTATTCTTTTTCAGGGAATCAAAAGTTGGATATTTTGCTTTAAGTAGGAGAATGACCCGCCAAAGCGTTATCATTTGCGGTTTTCGGTTCCGTTCTGCATTTGTTATCCGAAGCTGGTTCAGTTCGCGCATGATTCAGCGGATCAGTGCTGCTTGATTCGGTTTAGTTTAGAACCACTTTGCATCTCTGCTTATTTCCTTCATTTAACAGCAGTCTATAAATGCATTTTCAGTTTCTGGCTCTGTTTTGGTTAATTTTCCGATTGAAAAGTACAAAAAAGTACCTAAACCGAAAAGGTAATTGACTTTTAATATTGTCGCAATTAATGTGATTTTTCCAGTGTTTTACTTGTAGGGCCAAGGACGCTACCTAGCTAAGCTATAACCTCTGGTGGATACAATATAAGACTCGTTGGTTAAACAATACCGATTACTGATCTCTGTTTTCCAACTGCCTGTTTGTTTAGACTCCACTCCCCTAACAACTTGCAACGTCGGGCGATCTTTGCCTTACAAACAATCGAAACATTTCCCTATATTTCTCAACTCTGTTCCCGCACACACACACACACACTCTGACACTCATTTCCCAGTTCCAACTTCATATCTCTCTTGTTGTTGTTGTTGCATTTGCTTTGGCTGTGGCTGAGTAACCTGTTGTGTTGTGTGAATTATGTTACGAACGTAACGTGTTTCAAAATATAGGAAGTCTTGCTTGAGTTATACCGCCAACTAAACACACACACACACACAACAGAGAGTTGAGCTTTTGGGTGCCCCGGCAACAACGTCGATGCTTTAACGGTTGCTTGTTGTCTGCGGCTATTATCTAACACTGCTTGTGCTACCCAGTCATAGAGAAAGAAAGAAAGAAATACAACAAAAAAAAAAACTGCAGCGCATTTTGCAGTTTTGTGGCACATTTTCTTTTGGCCTGGCACACATACGGCGGGGTGCCCAGGCCAGACCTAAGAAGTGGAGTAATGTTGTGGAAAGTCGTCGTTGTCGTTAGGTAATTTCGTTTCTTCTTATTGAACGTTGCGTGGCTGAAATTGATGGCGTAATGCCAAACAAAAAGGAAGTGCCCTGGTAACTGTAAAAACTGATACCGACAACTACTACCTGACCCAGCCACTTATGTGTACAATCCGGCATACCTGTTGAACTATTGTTTAGATATCTGCCTGCCTGGTGCGTTGTAGGTGGTCCTGACACTAATTGTTCTCGCTCTCGACCCTGGAACGCCCCCCCTAGGACTGCGGCTCAATGTGAATTCACAATGAATTTGGCATTTGGCACTTCGAGGAAAAACTGCAGTTGAAAAGCGGAAGGAAGCGTAGGGTGCAAACACTCAAGTGGCTGGAACAATAAAAACTGTATGCAACCAGCTGCTTGTCATCGTTTTTCAGGCAAAACTACTTCAAAGACCAGCGGGATATCGTATAAGGGAAGAAGCAATAAATTTTACAACAACAATCTCGTTATAAGTAATCCATTTGGATGGTAAAATTTTTCAGAATTTTCATTGTGTTGCTTGAATTTTATTATTGATAGAAAATTTTATTGGAGATTTTCGTAACAGTCGAAAAAAGCAAGAGTCGGCTTAGGTTGCACTTTGTTCTTCTTGACGCTTCAAGTCAGTATTAAAATCCCTAAATTTTGTAAAGGTTTTTCTTGTGGTTTTCGGAGCCTTGAAACCTCATCCCAGAATAGACTCAAACTTAACGCTAATATTTTTTAAGCCTACACTAAGCAAAATATCAATCTAAAAGCAAGATTATAGTCTCGAAACCGAGACGAAACGATGTCATAAGTCATTGTCAGAGTCTAGAATCTGGAATCATCTCCGACCACATAAAGTATATATATTCTTGATCAGCATGACGAGCTGAGTTCATTTAGCCCTGTCCGTCTGTTTCTATGCTACCTCCTCCGTCTGTTTGAAAGCTATCTTCACCAAACTTTGCACGACGTCTTTCTGTACAAATACGCTGCACAGTTGTCGGAACCGGCCGGATCGGATGACTATAGCTTAAAGCCGTCATAGGCACGATCGGTCGAAAAACTAGTTTTAGTGGGAAAACTTGTTTGTTTTCAATGGAAACGCTTCCAAGCTTTGAATTTCTTAGTTTACTATCCTTTCCCAAGTTTTCACAAAGTTTGGTCGAAATCGGACATCTGTATAGTATAGCTGTCATGAAAAAGTATAGTCTGAAAAGAAGTCTTAGTTACAAAATCTTTTTTTCAATGGAAATGTCCTTAAAATATATTTATTTGATATGCTTTCACACAATTCTACAAATATTAGTCAAGATCGGATGACTATAGCATATAGCTACCATCGAATGATCGGTCGAAAAAGAAGTTCTAGTAAGAAAAACATTTTTGTTTTAAATAGAATCGCCTCCGAAGAATATCATACTTGTTAGTTTGTTATGCTTTTTCATTATTCCACTAAGTTTGGTCGACATCGGACATCAATATTGAATAGCTCTGAAAAACTTATAATTTCGATGATTATTTTCTGGGCCTGGGTTTTTTTTTGAATGGCCGCCATTTTGTCAAAAAAAATCACAAAATTTTTTTCGAGGTTCAGACCAGAATGACATCTATACTGATTATAACCCTGTTTTTACTTTTCATATCGCAACCTGGGGGATCAGGCCGCCAGCATTATACCTTTTTTTGAACACCCCCCAATTTGACGGCCGGGAACTTTTTGAACAGCCCTCATATCGAAGCAAACATTTGTTTAATGTTTACTTTAATCTGTTTGCAACACAATAAAAAAGCAGAATTGGAAAATCTCTGCGTTTTTTAATGAGAATTTATTTAAAAAAGGTCCCCAAACAGCCTCGACATGGAGAACCCCCCTTAATTTTCTTCTTTCTGAAAAACTTATAATTTCGATGATTATTTTTTTTTAACTTCCCGGTCTGGGACTCGAACTCATGACATGGAAACTTAACTCGCTGCGCGTTCGGTCAAAAGCTCTCAGATAGAGATGCTCAATCCGTTGCCTTAGAACGACGATGTCGCGATTTGGTCCCAAAATCGATTTTTTACATTTTTCCTAGAATATTGGTAATAGCCGGCTCGAGGTCGTTATTAAAACTCAATTTAAATTTCGTTTTTATCCAATATATTTCGGACGCACATCGGCATCCGTCTTCAGGGGCACTACAAAAACAATTTTCCAATTATTATACATTTAAACAGAAAAACAAAAAACCGTGAACATTTTTACATACAATTTATGACACGTCTGTACCGCCTGACGTGGAGTTCAATACTAACTTATTTTTTCTCTAAGAGATGTCTGTAAAGATGAGCAACGTTTTCAGTGTCCGTTTTGTAGTTAAGTCTCTTGTCTGTAGGTGTGTCAATTATGTGAAGCATTTCAAGAGTAAAGCGTTTCCTGTAGTTGCTCTCTTGTTGTAAGATTCTTGTTCCCTCGAAGTTTGGTGAATGTCCGCTCTCCATACAGTGTGTCGCTAGTGCAGTTTTTTGTATGGTCGTTTGGTGTCGAAGTTTTCCTGCAACTACATAGCATACGATTTTTAGGCTAGTGCTTCAAAGAGAACTGTAGGAGAGTTGATGAGTTGAAAGATAACAAATCTTGTGTTTGAGATTTTAAATCTCAATTCAAGGTATTTCTGTCTTCTTTTAGGTTGCAAGCTTCTTGAAAAACACATTTTCAATCTGACTTTTAAATTGATTTTTTTTTTCTCAGTGTAATAACTGATTTAACCCTTTCAACCCCAAGTGTAAGCTAGAAACGGCTAGAAAAAGGAGAATTATTTAAACCACTACAAAACGGTCCCTAGCCGAACTGACCCGAAGCAGTTCTTAGGCATCGGGTCAGGTATTTTTGGTACATTTCCAACATTGATTTTACAATTTTATTCGGTAAAATTCTTTAGTTTCAAGGTTCTTAGGTTCGTTTAATCATTGCTAAAGGAGTTACAGTTTTTGGTACAAGCCACAAATGTAGTTTTTCTTTTATATTTGTTATTTTTTAACAACTTTATAAAATAAAACGAGTAACGAGTACTCTGTACTTCTCAAAGTTTGTGTTAAGGTGTGTGAAGTGCTGCCCAGTATAATTGTTTGCTTTCCTTTTAACTCGACTATTGTTCACACGATCTTTACCATTCCCTTGGCGGATCGATAAATAATGCTGATTACTAAATATGCGTAAAAGGCGCGAACCTCCTATCTAAAAAACTGTGGGAGATATGAGGTTTTTTCAATTTTGCGGGACGTGTCAAAAATTGAAAATAAATTTGATCTGCCTGCAAGAATACGAAGTTTATGTCCCATACATTTCGAACCCATTATCTCTTATCATCTGAGATCTGTTGGTTCAAACGGATAGACAGACGTAAATGGCTATATAGACTCGGCTGTGGACGCTGATCAAGAACATATATGGGGTCGGAAATACTTCCTTCTGGCTGTTACATACCTTTGCACAAACTTAATATACTTTGTGAACCTTTGGTGCAGAGTATAATTAGCTCTTACAAAGGAAATCTGCCTCAACCCAGTTTTAATTATTTTGCCATACTCATATTTTGTTTATCATTACCGAGTGCCTAAAATATTTATTAAGTACACTTGATGTTTGTTTACAAATAGTATTGTATTTATATATAATCAATCGACGTAATATAACGTCATATGCGGATGCAATTCCCACACACACACACACCCATACAGAAGTGTTTCTAGGCGTCGCACAGAGTTGAGTATTCTTTTGAATGCAGCGGCACTTTAACAAGCTGATAGCATTTTGAAAAGGCTTCCCTATCTCTGAGAGGAATGAATGTGCATACATACATACATATGTGTTAAAAACAATTATATGATGATAATCCAAATGAGTCTCCTACTTGTTCTTCCTCTTGCTTGATAAGCACGGACAAAGCTTTCTTAAAATATAAAAAAAAAAACCACCAAGTTGCACTCGAGTAACCACTAAAACGTGGCCAAAGCAGCTAATGAGATAAAACTCAACTATTGTAATAGAGCAACTCTTTGCCAGCTCTTCAAGATGCTGCATTGCCTTTGGCTAAGAACTTACTTTTGTGTGTTTTTGTTTGCTGTTTGTTTGTTGCTAATTATGAATTTGGCGACAATGGGATATACAGCAGTCATCATCTTGTCATCATGGCGTCATCTTGTGTTGCCTGGCTGTGTGCTCCTCCTTCACTTGATTTCTGCTACGTGATGTTCGTGTCAATTTTGTTGTTTGTTTTAATTTGTTTGCTTTACTTGGAAAATTATAATATAATCTCTCCGCCTGCTGCTCTGTGGCCTGCCCTCCATCAACTCATCATACGAGTGCATATATATTGTAGAAAATGTTCCAACAAGCACCCCGACGACTTGTATTGGCCTCCGGGCTTTGTTTCAATTCTTAACACTTGGTCCAGCAGCGGCAGCAGCAGTCTAGGCGACATTCGTTGGAAAAACAAAACTCTTTTCTGAAAATAGTAAATTTTCTAGAAATTGATATTGCTGAAGAATAATTTAAATTTATTTTTCATTGCTTCGTAATTTATTGATCAGGTAATGAAAGCTTTATAATGAGTGACTCATTCAGTAGTACTTTTTTCAGTAAGGATTTTATGACAGGTCAGGCGTGAGTCATACGAAATTCTTCTGATATTTATGTTAAGTGTTGTTTAAAATACTCACTTGGAGAGATTTGGCCTGGTTTAGCTGCATTACAAAAGTCTGGGTTCTACGAAAAATGTGTGCTTTAAGTAAAATTTAGACCAGCCATGAGACTCAATTTCTAAAGTGGAAGCTTCATGGCTGAAGAGCAAATCGAAGAGGTTCAAGAGATGTCCTTATATCCATTTAAAGTAAAGGATTGGTACAAACCGGTAAATTGAATCTTTTGAAAGCAAACCTTCAGACCAAGTTGATATTACCAGATTTTTAGACCCCCACCCAAAAGTTCAGTAGAAACAACTGCCTGAACCTTGTCCATCAAAATCCAGCTAGATATTTGATAAGAAGCACCACCACCAAACCAAGCAGCGCATGCCAGGCCTTGTACCTGCACATTATACTCAACTCTTCCATATATTTATAAACTAGGATTACTTGTTGTCTTAGGTGCTTTTGATAAAAGAAAACGAAGAGATATATAGACAAGCTCTGCCATATATGGCAAGTACTTACATACAAACATACTCAAGAGATACAACATGTTCCGTTCTACCACACACTATATTGTTGTTTATATGTATTATGAAATGTTTACGATTTTGCTTGAGTTTTTTCAGTAAGTTTATAACAAATATATGCCCAACGATAAGATAGGGCCATAGGCAGATACATATAAATAGAAAGAAAGAAATATAAAAGAAACCTATGTTTGTGACCACAGCACAAGCCAACATGCAAAAAGAGGGAACGATTTTTTTTTTTTTTTTTTGGTGGCTATTGATCAGCTAGCTAGCTTCCTGTACCCAAAGCAAATGGGCAATTAGATCAAGCGATCGCCACGATCGTGTATCTCAAACCGGTAGTTAGTATTTGCACTAGTAATCAAGCATACATAGCTAACATCTAGGCATGCATGGAATACCCCCCACTCCAAGCTCCAATCTCCATCCAAGCCATGCAAGCCAGCCAGCTGGAAGCTAAAGAACATCGACGATCGCGCTTCGCATCTTAATTACAGAGAGCGGCTGCTGCTGCTGCTGCTGTTGCCGCTGTGGAGCTCTGCCTAGCTCTCTGTGTGTGCAAAAAATGGCAAGAAACAAAGCTTCAGGTCTCAGCGACTCGCTAAACCTGAATTGTAAAAACGTTCTAAAGCAAAACGTATGATCTGAACCGTGGAACGTTTTGCGCGTCGCTGGTGGAAAGACACTTAATAAATGCGGAAGCGGATGTTCTTCAAGCAACAACGACGACGACTACGACCACGATGACGCTGTCTATAATCACAATCAAGTTCCAGTTGGAGAGTTAAGGGAGCAGGGAACAACTGGTTGCTTGTGTCTGTTTCTTCCTAGTGAAAAGCTGGCTGGAAAACGTCATCTGCTTCCTCAGAAAGCACAATCAACAATATACAGAATATAAGCTCAACTATTTTCATAGAAAATTAAGTAATAGATAGCAAAAAAATAAGAAGCACCTTAAGTAGGTAACAGTCTAGCGAATAAAGTCTCATTAAATACTTAGAATTTTGATAAAAAATAAAACAAACTATTTTACCCTGGCGAATCTACATTTTTGTAGAAAAGAACTTTAACAGGCATTATTTTCGACTAAAAAGATATTAATTGACTTAAGCCAAGTTTTATGCTTGAAAAGCTCAACTATTAAGATAGAACAAACCTTTTCTTAGACTTCTTACCACAAAATGCTTATCACAGTACAGAAACCTTACACATGAAGAAAATCATTTGTCAAACAACAATAACCACTACAAGTCGGTTATTAAAAATAATTGAATTTAAAAACTTTTTATTAGGTGTCCCAAGGCGGTATAGAAACCACAACCTCTTTCTTGCACACCAGGCACACACACTACCCGCTGCACCACACCCATCCACAGGGTTGTTGCCGAGCCAAAATCAAGCTCAAAAAGTTCGAAAATGCTCATTCCCAATACAAAAACTACTTGAAAAACAAAATAACCTACATCAAAGTAAGAAATATCAATAAATTAGCGAAAGAGCAAATGGAAAGCAACAGGTCGAAAATCTCTCTAACCAATTCAGTGAGGCTAAATAGGTACTCACATATACGCAAAGCGTTTGATTTGTTGTGTTGGTTTTTGTCCTTATGCTTCCTTGGAATTCCCTAGCAGTTATATCACTTCTGACATGAGAAGACGGCTAATATGCAGTCAATAAGCAAAGTCTATTAAAGATAGAATCGGCGGTATGCAGACAACTCATTACCTCCATCTTGGCAAGAACTTGAAAATGTCAAAAATGTCGTTTAATTTGTCAGGTGGGGCTCTTGTGGGAAGCTTATTTTGGGGTCACATCAAGTTTAAATATTGAGCTTAAGCCAATCTCGGTCATTTTAGAAGCAATCATTTTCGCATTGAATCTCTTTCCGATTTCCAGAGTTTGACTAACAACCTAAAATCAATCCAGAGTGTTGTGGAAATAAGCCTATATAGAGCTAAAATTTTCTGAGCTAAAGTCGGATTCAAGACGATCAGGCCTGTTCCCATTTCCGAGTGGAATCGAAAAGTAGAACGATTGCAATTCCAAATCGTCTTCATTTTGGTGTTTCCGTCTACGAGTAAAATAGAAAGTGATTGTCTTTTCGAATCAATGTTCGAATCGTTTTCGAATTTTAATTCAGCAACAAGGCAGCCTTTAAAATTTCGATCAGCACTGCGCATGTGCTGATGCGGAATCGCGAACAGATCGTTTTCATTTCGATCGTTTCTCTTTCGTCTACTTGCAATTTCTGAGGTACAAGTTTAAAAATGATTTTAAATCAAATTGTACACTCGATATATCAATGGATACTTCAAAATCTCGACAATATTTGGCTAGTTAAAATAAAAATACTTGCAAGATGAATAGAATCACCGTTGCCAAGAAAATTGCCATTTACTTTTTATTCCACTGACTCTTAGGCAAAACTTTTGAAACGAATATCTTGATCGTTTTTCGGAAACGGGAACAGCTACCCATTCCGATTTCGCATGATTTGATCGAAATCGAAAACGGGAACAGGCCTGAATATTTCCGGAACTGAAAAATCCGTACTCAAGTCAATCCTCTTGTACTTGGTTTGAAAAAATCCTGAATAGACCATCTTCTAACATCGTTTGTGATTTATTTTAGTCCGGAAAGCGTTTATCTCGGATTTTTGTTCTCTGTGTTTGACCGACGCAGTTCCAGGTGCTTTACACAAACAATTGTGCTGCCACGAGCATAGATGGTGGGTACCTTAATGACCATGATTGTTTCCAAAGGGCATTCGATCTCTTTTAAAGTTCAGAGCTTTGATTCAGATTTAATGGTTTAGGGTCATATCACGAACATGTCGTCCGTAGGCCATACGAAAATGCATAGAACGGGATGCCCACTCAATCCTTATGGCTGGACAGACACTTACGCATGACAAAAGCTACAAACGAGTGAAGATTAATAAGCAGAAAGGGTCACCCAGTAGACTAAAGTGTCATGTTTTTGGAGATCAACTGAAAAACTAATGTTTAAGAACTTATGAACAAAGTAATGCTATTTGTTAGTAATGAGTTTAGCTGGCTCGAGGTCGAAAAAGTGGCGATTGTTCACAACTGTGTACAACTTATGCATTGATACACCAAAAAGAGCCGGATGCCTATACAGTACTGTTTCATTGATGTGCAAAGCCAATTTTCAGTAGGCGTTTGCTAATGACTCCTGACAGTTTTATGTCTTTCCATGCAAGCTTTAAGCAGTTGGGGACTGCAAAGAGCAATGAAAGCAAAATTAGACACAAAATACAAAATGCCAAACTTTTTGATGATAATGCTTAAGTTTTGAAATTAGATTTTTTAGTTTATTGGTGTCCACGCAGTTTCCTTTATACTTAATACATTTTCTCAAGCTTAAATTGAAAGGTTAAAGACCTTCAAAGCACCTACAACGAAAAATAACCATTAAGACTACAAGATCATTTATAAATAAGGTATACTACGAGTTCAAGAACGAAATAAAGCAAAAGTCAAGCTGTTACATAAAAGATGAAGGCTACCTTTTAAATTGAAAATCCGGGCAGTCTTGAAAACCGTAAAATTTTCAAAATTTGGCGCATCCTCATCAACTTATGTAAAGCACACAAGACCAACCAAAACCTGAGGTTCGAAAATGGTTAGAAAATGGTTTGTAAAGCAATCTTTAGTCATTGGGATGGGTTCGAGTGTACAGATTGAACTTTCCACAGAGTTTTGGAGTTTTGTAGCATTGATCGACTTAACATCTATAAAACTATTTCGCCAAATATGCCTAGACAAACTATGGAAGTAGCTGACAGCTTATTTGTATATGGAATTTCGGTAGGTTAATTGTAAAGTTTTTTCAAACTGATCTAGACCCATATTGGGTTACTTTTTGGGAATTTCTAAAATCACCCAATTCAATAATGTAGTTCAAAAGATTCTCTAAAATGATTAGATCTTCTCTGTCAAAATCAAACCAGCTAGCAAAGGTTTAACACCAATCAAACTGTTAACAAAACCCAACCTGAAAAAACACAATTTTGCAGCCTTTTGTTTCCCACTTTGAACCCACTTACGCACTTTACAATATACCCCATGGGATGACACTCGAGAGACATTTGATCTATCTTTGCCTAGACTCAACTCAGCAGGCACTTAAACTGCCCTAAGGAAGATGAACCGAGAGTTAATGAGTAATTTCCGTAGGCGCATCCTCCCCGGGCAGTTGAGCATCAAGTGCGCAGCAGAATGATGAGAAGTAAATAAGAAGAAGGAACAGAAAAAATCTGATAACCTGCACTCCAAAGGCAGAAGCGACAGCCGCCAAGGCGCATTAAGATTAACGGCTTCACAAGGTGGTGGTGGTGGTGGTTGATGATGATGATCACTAACCTTAGGATACACACACACACACAGGTATAGAGGAGGAGTAGGAGGAGGAAATGCGTGTCTGGTCGTCTACCTGTTATGCACTTTACAACATCTTTGTAGGACTTCTGGGAAACGAGTGGTGCTGGTGCCGGGGTGGTGGTGTCTTTTGACATTTGATCTCCTTTATGAAGTGCCCTGGGCTCTGGTGAATCCACCCTTAAGCCAACGAACGCTACGATCGTCTCAAAATACTCAATTAATAAGCATAAAAATATTTAAGAAAGAAAAAAAGACCAAAAACCAAAACCAAGTCAACGACCTGCTTTGGCTTTATAACAACAAATTAAACATACAAGTTCTTCGTCCCTCCCCCCAACGATTTACCTCAAATAGTCAACACAACGCGCTGCTGCTGCTGCTGAGCGTGCATAACAAGCGCGTGAGCGTTTATATCGATGTGTGTGTGTGTATGGGTAAGACGACGCCAATTCCGGGTTCTTCTTCGCGCGATCGCGACAACAACAACAACACAAATAAGAGAAAATCAAAAACCAAAATCCAAGCAAAAGCCAAATGTCTGCGGCAGATTTTCTGTCTAGATCGTCAGTTTTTGTGTTGTTGTTTTTAAAACGCTATACCCATTAGCAATGTGTAAAAAGGGTATCATGACAGATGGAAACATTTCCATTTCTCAACAAGATTGAACAAAAAACTGGAAACTTCAAATATATTTACTCTGTTCTTATACCTATTTTTGCTGAGATTATTAACAAGATCCGACAAAAAACACGGAAATTGAGCACGAATCGATTTGGCAAACTCTCTTCAGAATAATAGGTCCAGGACAGGGTATATTGAGTTCGGGATTTTCGACTAGAGCGCACTTACCTGTTTTTGTTTTTATGCCTTTGGGGCACTTTGTTTTTGTGGATCATCCAGACCGCAACTCTCTGCTGTGTCTAGCAAATCAATCATAGTTAACCCATTATTCCACTCACCTTTTCTCTGCTCATTTCTTTTTTTTTTTTTTTTTTTTGGGTCTCGTCAAAGGCGTTATACGTGCCATGTTTGTTCTAATGTAGCTCAAAATTTCAGCTTCATTTCGAAATCTGCTGCCTCATTGTTCATCTTTTGAATACATAAAATGCTTAATGATATCAAACGTTCGATAACCTTTTGGTATTTTAATATGCAAACCCAAAAAAGCTGAAAACTGCTTTTTATGCTGATCATGATCATCAGGTAGCTACCTGAATGCTTCCAGCTTCCACTGAGTGTAATCATCTACGAGATGAGTTCATCAAGTAGAGTTCAGAATCATTCCTGGACCAACAGACCGCATCAACCGCATCATTTGTGCCCATTACATTCAATTAGTCGCAACTGTTTGTTCCAACTACTTTTTGCTCTGCCTGTCTCTCTCTCTAAACTTAATAAAAGGCAGGCGGCAGGCAGACAGGCAACAGAAAAGACTTAGCTTTCAAGGGTTGGGCGAGAGGGCGAGGGCGAGGCAAGAATCTCAACTCATCCCATATGTGTGTAAGTGTAGGGGTCGGGGTCAGTGAGTGTGTGTGTTTGGTTCAATTGAGTTGGTTGACATGAGATGCTTCCGTGTTTTATTTGAAGACCACAAACTAAGTGCTCGAGATGTTTTTAGAGGGTGGGGGAAGGCAGTGGGATAACAAATCAATTCGACCAGAAAAATGCGAAAAAAATTCCTCTTATCGTATGACATAAAACTTAAGACATAAATGTAGAGTATATTTTAAATTGAACACCTAAAAGCTAACTTACTATATTTGCAGTTTGCATTTATTCTTAAGAAAAGTTTAGGGCACTCGCATTGCACAAATCATTTAATGAAAAGGTCTAGCAAATCAAAGTTTCACACTGATCACTTCTGAAAATATTAACATTCTTTAATTGTATGGTCAATGCCAAATTATGTCAAAGTTATCCTTAGATCAGCTTCAACGTACACTAAAGCTAGCACAAAACTTTGAATATATTTACTTTTGGTTAAACATTAAAATGTAAGCGGCTGACGGTTTTTGTAAACCATGCCAAAAAACGAACCAATAAACTACTACTACTATATACTTTGGTCACTATCTCTCCAGTTAATCCAGTTAACTGGGCTTACCTCCTATCATTTGTACAGGAACGGTCCTAATGAAAAACATTGTGTCTTCTTCTTGTAAAACCAATTCATTGATCATTTTGCAACAAAGTCATCCGTATAATTTTTACAAAAAACTACACTTTCAACCAATCTAATAATGATCACTCCAATTCTTTTGTTATATTTTAACTTCTTTGGAACCGTAAGAATTATCTATTATAAAAACGAGAGCGTAAGTTAAAGCCTCCCCTGCTCGACTTTGATATAACCGTTACTCAGGTTAACATAGCATTAACATTAATCTGAACATTTCAACACAATGTTAACAAACAGCATGTGTGTCGCTGAAAAGTATACAACACTCTTTATAACCTTAATAACTTTGCCATTTATTATCCGATCTTTATGAAAATTTCAGAGATTATAGATATTGGCCATATACACTGTACTTCATGAGCTTGATATCTTGAAAATTGTTGGAGTTATTCAACATTTTTTATTGCGGGGGGAAGGGGGCGTAACCAACATTTGAAACAAAATGCATCTGCCTGCAGACAATATTAGTATACATACAAAATTTGGTTGCTCTAGCTCTTCTAGTCTCTGATATCTAGGTGTTCATACATACTGATGGACAGACGGACGGACAGAAGGACATGGCTATATCGACTCGGCTGTCGATGCTGATCAAGAATATACTATATATACTTTATGGGATCGGAGATGCTTCCTTCTACCTACTACATACATTTGTACGACTTAAGTATACCCTTTTTACTCTTCGAGTAACGGGTATAATTACGGTTTCGAGAGCTCCCTTTTTAATATAACATACAGTTCTAAAATTATATTATAATATTTTTTCATTAGAAAGTTCAACATTTTTAAACATTTTATTTATGTTCCTATTTTCTTCTACTTACAGGTAAGCTTTCTCAGCTCAAACTATGCTTGGGTAAGCAAGATTTGGTAAAAAACGATTAGTTGGTAAGCAAAGTGTTATTCTTCTATTACCTTGTTTATACACAAAATTATATCAAAATAAAGCCCTTCAAAGTATGCAAACTGTCGATTATTATATACATAATCCACGCTGTACACTCAGGTTGACGGAACAGTTAAAGACATAAAAATTAATGTGAAGTGTGTTCCTGAGTAATTTATATTCATTCTCTCTATATACATATATCCACGGCCCTGTTCCGAATTCGAGTCGGTTTTCGTGTAAACGTTGCTTTTTTAAGTATAAAGTTCACAATTTAATGAGAGAGGGAGAGAAAATTTGTGGGGGTAAAGGGGGTCCGCTTTTTTGTGACGAATTGAATTCACATTTGGCAATGAGCAATCGGTTTCAGCTGCTTAGGCAATTCCGATTTTCGTCAAACTTAATCTTGTAGCCTTTGAAATTCTTGTCACCTTCCGTATAACATTGTTAAGTTTAAGCTCTACATGCAACCGTTTACACGAAAGACCTCTCGCGGTATGTTATGGTGATTTATGAGAAAAGTACCCAACAAAAATTTTTTATGGCGGTAGATAAGAATGCGATTCTCCCAGTAAATATCGCTTAACTCTAGAGATATCGCATACTCATCTTCCTTCGGGAAGAAGTGTAACCCTCTGCAACCCTTCTGGTCGATAAGAAAACGTTACTTTTGGGAAAGAGCGATAAGAAAACGATTCATTCTAGGGATAAAAAAGTGTCTTCTGAGTTAAGAAAAAGTTCTGAAAAACTACGAATAAAATATGTTTTTATGAAGTTTTTATACTTACTCTGGGACTCGAACTCGGAACCCTTTTACTGAACACGATTGGAATGCCGTCTCAACCATATGCGCTATCTACATATACGGGTGTGACACGGAAATCTCTAGTGATTTTCGTATAAACGCTTGTATTTCAAACTAAAACTGCTTGCATTTATATGTGAAGTGACAGAAACACGATTGGTTACTAGAAAAAATGACGAAAGTTGAGCGAACTAAAACCGACTGTTCACAGCCAAGTAGACTTAGGTAGTAGGTAGCTAAGATCGCTTAAAATTAACCATCTGATCTTGCAACCGAAGATATACTTGTCACTTTACACATAAAGGTCATGATTCAATAAATAGAAGGTAGTGCAATGCGTTGCTATTTTTGTTTAAGTTATCAAACCAAAACTAAACCATTCAAACTCCCAACCTTAGCCTCATCTGTCAAATGACGTCACTGATTCACAAATTTATGCACATGCGCAATGGAGCAAGTGTTAGCGCTACCTTGTAAATTATTGTATCGCGCATAAATGTAAAAGTATTAAGACGTCTCTCACTCGATATTGAATTGCCTAAAAGTACTCTCAAATTTATTTCTGGCTTATCGCATAGATAACACCACTTGTAATTCTGAAGTTTGAATTCCGTGCACTCTCAATATAAGATGGACAGCTGAAATTCGGGTCTGGTTAGTAATTTCAAAGCGATGTATCGCCAATTTTCCCATTGAATGGAAAAAGGCTATACCACAAAATGTTGGCAGAGTATAAATATCAGCGAAAATTTATTAACATATTGCTACCAAGTGGGAACTTAAGATTTTGGAACACTACAAAATGTTGAAATGATGCTTGGTTATTCTATGATAAGCCAAAATATATTAGGCAGTGTAAATCGGAGATATCGGAGCTAACACAACACAAGAAATTTCCAGAAGGTTCAGTTCGTAGTTTGGAACTGGTCAAAAAGCATAAAAAATGATTGAAATAACTTGGAAATGATTGTCAAAACTTTTTTCGTACCATATGGCATTTCTTATTAGCTCATTTTTTCTTGTGGTGAAAGTAAATGTTGAGAAATTATTCCTCAGCATAAAAAACATGGGTTTATTTAAAACTTTTTAGATTTTTTGTTTACTAATTAATAAAGGAGGTATAGATTTGCTTAGAGCTCTGTCCATTCGCCCTTTTACGTGGGTGACACAGAAACGTCTTCCAACCACATTCCAACCGAAAACCAATTCTTAGGTGCCACAGAAACCTCTCGTATTTTGTTAGATTTTGGCAAACCAACCAAGACACAAACCAGCCAATACACCAACCAACCAAAATCGACTTCAAGAACCTTCGCGATTTAGAACTGTTTATGTAGTTGGACCATAATCTTATACGCACACCTTTTAACTCGACGTTCGAAAAAGAAAACAAAATCTCTCGAAGTTTTGTGGCACCGACGGATTATTTGAAACTTGGTCTCAAATATTTCAAATTCTAACTACACAACACAATTGCCTTAAGCTGCCTTAGGCAGATCCGTCTTTTTACATTCTGCTTTGGATAATTTGGATTGGAACAGCAATTACCTATCAAGGAGCGGTATTCAAATCATCTAATTAAAGACTTGATCTACGAAAGCTGAAAACTCGTGTGAGTTTTTTGCACGGTATAACAGCCTTATTAAATATGTGCGCAGTTTTGGAAGTGCACTAAAGTCAAAGCTAAAGGGATTATAACGAAGTTACCAGTGTGGCCAGAGAAGATTTAAGATAGGTTCATGACCACTTCGTTTACCGCTTAACCAACTCTAAGGGACGATTTCTAATCTTCTAAATAGCTAT